>JARFXV010001038.1:0-90000 GCA_031761425.1 Cosmopolites sordidus | reverse complement strand
CTGAAATATTGACCAATGAAGTCACGTGTTTTAAACGTGCCTTTTACAAGTAAAAATATTCTTCAAATTGTGCAGTTTAGATAAAGACAACAAAACCTTATTTGATTTAGCAATAAAACGAATTGTAAGTTGTGTTTGTGTAATTGGATAACACTGTTTCGCATTTTAGAGAAAGTTCAATATTGCGGTATAAATTTCTATCAATGAGCGTAAGGTCTATATAAGTATACGACAACGAACTAAAAGCTTATAACATCCCTCTTTTTCTTTCAACTTATCTTGAAGGAATATTGTATTATTGTCCTTTTTTCTTGATTTATTGAATCAGTGCTATGCAAATTATCTAATAGATAATAGTATAAAAATTATACCAATGTTTGGCATTTTCTCATGACTAGAGAAAGAATTTTTGATCGAGCCCGGGCAAGGTTACTGCTTATCAGTGTGTTTGGTCATATTGGTACACTTGCGATATTCAATTAAATATTTCTTTAACTAATTTTGTAATTAGGCAAGTGTCGAATGTATTAATGTAATAAAAATTTAGTGAAATTAATTTACAAACAAGTGGGCGTTATAGATATTTTCATAAATTGAAGTGATGGGCGCACGCAATAGCATGAAACAATTTATTAATTTATCTTATAGAATAACCAGGTCTCTACAGATGACATTATAATTATAACGAGATTTAAGATAGAGCTACAAACAATCTGCACAAGGTTAAAGGAGAGAGGACATTAATAAAAATTGCGAATAAACCAGGAAAAAACGAAATAGATGACGTGGTCTGTCAAAGAATATAGGACAGAGGGAAATTGTGTAATAACAACAGAAAAGGGGAAATATAAGTTTGAAGAAGTGGAACATTAAAATATATCATAGGACGATAAGGGTAAGGGAAGGAATACAAGAAATAATAATGACGGGAAACCGAAAGCTTCACTCCCTGAAAGGATTATTACATAGCAAGGTGGTATCTCGCAATCTTATGTTAAAAATATTTAAACAGGTATAAGACTAATTAGAAGTGAGGCTACATTTACTAGTGAGGTATGGATGCTGGCATCGCCAGATGAGAGAATGTTGGGAATATGGGAGAAAAGGTACTTAGAAAGATATTTGATGGTAAAAGGAGTTGAAGACAGATGGGAGAGATGAACAAACGAAGATTCGAGAAAGCTTTTTAATGAAGCAAACATCATAGGAATTGTAAAATGCTAAAGATTGAGATGGTTAGAACATATTTTTAGAATAGAGAAAGATCGGATCCCCAAGAAATTACTGAAAAGTAGAGTAGAGAAGAGACGGAGAGATTCATACCGCATTAGAATTATTGACTGGAGAAGAAAAGCTACGAATAGAACAACATAGTGAAAAATAAATAATCTGTCCAAAGGATATATTTTTTAACAAAATCAAGCCTTTTGTTGATATTGTTTACTTAATTGTAATTATTATTAATTAAAATCCTCAAGCTTATGTTCTCTTCTTATTTAGGTACTTGATGAGAAGGGACATAACCTAATACCCCGTTCTTATGATCGTGATTTTCTTGGTGCAGAAATACATTATGACAGCTCCTATTTCAATTTTATCCAGTTTTGGACTAAATATCAAAACCAATACAAACTAAAATTAAAAACTATTGAACTAAATATAACAGAGAAATATATAAGAGAATATGAACCAAAGGCTAAAATGTTAGGAATAATAATTCGTAATCTATTATGATGGATTTACGTGAAAATTACCCTATGCTTTCGATAGTCAGCAACTAAGACTCTTCAATAAATTTAAATAGCTTATCGTATCAAGCCAATATCTAATATAATATATATCTTGAATATCGATTAGTTATATACCAAGATGCATCGTATATTGCTAAGATAAATTACTGCACTTTCTGCTGATTCTACAAGAAAATCAAGGAATAACTAGGGGAGCAAAATTAATTTATAATTATCTACAATCTTAACGAAGAATATATATATATATATATATATATATATATATATATATATATATATATATATATATATATATATATTTATATATATATATATATATATATATATATATATATATATATATATATATTTATATTTTCATTACATAAAATAAACCAATAAAGTCAGTTACTTTGATAAGCATCAATTTATAAAAGGATCAGATTAGAACTATGTGAAAGCGAGAAAAAGTATAAGGACGATAACAAATTTCTCAAAGTTTTTCGCTCTAATTATCACACACCAATAGACTGCCTAATTCTGATAAGAACTAACTAATCAAGATAAATTACTAGTAGTTGTTATGTATCATCAATTTGTACGTTAGCAGTTTTTTGCTTCTTCAATTATTAAACAAATTTTATGGATAGAGACTAATATTAATATTGCTATTCGCTATAGTAATATTAACATTTATTACAAATGATCTCATGGTCACAGATCTTATCTAAATATAAATCATAAGGATTTTTTTCTAAATAAAAGCATGTAGTCAAAAAATTATACTGTTGGTCTGGAAATAGTATAAAATATTCAATTTTTTTGAATTAATTACATTTATAATTTTATATAGCAATAACTTTTTAATCAGTTCATAACAGTCCTTTATTAGATGTAAAATATAACCATTGATTTTTAATATTTGTATTTAAAACTATGCTGTATTTAGTAATTAATAATAATAAAAATCAATCAAAAGAACAATAAACTAATGATGTAGAAGTTACTATAGAATGAATGCGAAAAGTAGAAGTGGATCCAGAACAAGAAAGAATATTTTTTGACAACGTGGAAGAATTTGTCTAGGGGTAAGGATAACACACAAGCATAAAGAAAAGAAGAAGATAGATATAAAATTGATCAAAACCAACAAATATGCAGAACCTTTGAAATACCTAATATAATCGAAACTCATCCAGAAATTCTAAATTAAGATTATATAAGACAGTATTGAGGCCAACTGCAATGTATGGATGTGAAACGTGGATTCTAAATAAGATTTAAGAAGAGAAACTGTTAAGATGGAAATGTGGAATAATCAAAAGAATAACATGACGAATGAAAGTCGACGACTGGTATATGAGAACAACGAATGAGGACCTTTACAATATTTTCGACGAGAGCCAAAGATAAACACGATTGTGGAATCAAGAAGACTGCAGTAGTCGGGCAGCGTGGAGATAATGGAAGAAAGTCGAGTGGTGGGGAGCATTGCATAAAAAGCCTACAATATAAACGAAGATGAGAAAGACCAATGAAGCGATGGCGAGAGGCTGTCATGGAAGATCTGAAATCGAAAGAAATTAAGGACTGGAAAATAATGACTTGAGACTAGAAAGCATATGGGCTTAAAGGCTTGTAATATGGCTGTGTATATAATAATAATAATAATAATAATAATAATAATAATAATAATAATAATAATGATAATAATAATAATAATAAATTGATAGCAGAACAACACTCACGGACTGTGTTCGAGAATGGAAAGGACAAACATTGCACGGAAGGTTTCCTAAGTCACTCGAAGATGACACCATTGACGAACAATTGTCTCTGAAGTGGCTGACCGATGGACTCTTGTACCCAGAAACAGAAGGTTTCGCGATATCTATTCAAGATAGGGTAACAAGAACAAAAAACTATGAAAAGCACATACTGCATTTGGACGTAGTCGATAAGTGCAGGAAATGCGGTACTTTGGGGGAAACAATTGAGCACCTTATTGAGCACCTTATATATGGCAAAAATTATACATCAACAAATTGCAAAAAAATACTCGCTATTAGAAAATGCACCTCCTCCATATTATAAGTACTCGCCTTCTCCTGTACTTGAATCATCCGATACCATTCTTTACTGGGACAGACCAATCACTACTGATCGAACGGTTGATTATAACAGGCCGGATATTGTTCTAATCAACAAAAAGGACAAGAGGGCTTTTATAATTGACATCGCAGTGCCACTATCTCACAACATTAGAAAAACTGAGATAGAAAAATCCACAAAGTATGAAAATCTGGCATACGACTTGAAGAACCAGTGGAAACTGAGTAAGGTAGATGTAGCAAAGCTACCTACCAAGAGAGCAAAGACTTGAAAATACCAGATGAGAATTTGGCGGGACGTTGTCAAAATCCCTTAAACGAACGGATTGACACCAGGAATAAAAATTCCAACACACACACATATATATACATATACAGGGTGCCCTATCCTGGTTGGGTAGAGCTCTTCATACCTTCAACTGCAGCATCACTACTGTGGTCAACAGTGTTTGTCAACTGCAGCACCACCATTTATTTGTGCATAAACGCAAAGCATATATAGATATAAGAGCATATATAAAGCATAGATAGATAGAAGAAGCTTATATCAGTCACGGTTAGGAAACTAATTATCTCAACATTTTGTACAAATTAGTTAATATCAACTCAAGATTGGAGAAACTTGTTTCCACCTACATTTAATAGGAGAGATAGAAAACATGACAATTGTCATCGGGACATAATAATTCGTACCCAACATTCAACGCACACTTTGTAAATTGCAGATTTTTTAGCCATTGACAAGATCTGCAACGGTATATTCGAACAGGAATATCTCGCGGCGTGAGATATCGATATTGACCAAGGGTACCTTTATTACGTGGAAATTATGACTTCTCTATTTGGAAATCAAAATACTCCCAGCTCACAAAGTAAGTAGCAAGCACTCTTTTGGAACTAGGCTCAAACTAGACCATATTTGGATTTGTCGCCTTTGAAAACCCAACTACCCCGATTTTGAACTTGATATCTTCAACCGTTTCAAATAATTTAAATTTTTCGAAAATTTAGTTTCACTTTCAACACCTTGTATCCTTTTAATAACTAACATTTGCCAGCACATTTGTTGACCACATTCTCTAATTTTGATCTCTACTATCACCAGTTGCTATATGGGGGAAAAATTATAGGACACCCGGTACATATATGCAGTGATAGTCGGCTGCTAAATCTAGTCAGCTCTAAATGAATTTCAAAATTGTGTATATTCAATTAAAATATAATTTTATTATAAAGATGTGGATCTATTTGGAAGTAAGAAAAGAAACATCGAAGCTAATTAGACAAACTAAAAGAAAATATGAAAACAATCAACTTAATGAAATACAAAAAGATTTCCAAAAAAATAACACTCGAAACTTTTACAGAACATTTAAAACTAAATTAACAGGCTACCACCCCCAAATCTTTGCTTCCGAAAGGAAAACGGACAGCTAATTGTCCGTTTTCCTAAATAACCAAGACAATTGCAAAGAACTTGCGTAATATTTTGAACAAATACGAAACTGTCCTGAGCCTTTAAACAAATTAAAAACACTAAACCCTAAACAAATAAACCCAGATTCATTACCACCGAATGAAGATGAAATAATTAGGCAAATCAAACGACTTGAAAATAACAAAACTTCTGGTAAAGATGGAATCACTGCTGAACTTTTGAAATCCGCTGGTTCAGGTACAATTAAGGAAATAACCAAAATTCTACAAGAAGTTTGGTGAACCGAACGGATTCCGGAAGATTGGAAAGATGCTCTAATCCATCCACTACACAAGAAAGGAGATAGAACGGATGTAAACAACTATAGAGGGATATCACTTCTCCCAATTTGTTACAAGATTCTATCTCAATGTCTACTAGACAGAGCACAGGGACAGTTAGAACCTAAAATTGGTGAATATGAAGCAGGTTTTCGACCGGGCAGATCCTGCCATGAACAGATTCTGAATCTAAAGTTGATCCTAAGATATCAAAAACTGTACAATAAAAATATCGTCTGTACATTTGTGGATTTCAAAAAAAGCATATGATTCTATTGACCGCGAATCTTTATTCCGAACCTTAAAAAAACAAGGACTAGATCTGAAAACGCTGGCAATTATTAAAGCAACATTAACTAATATAAGGTGAAAAGTTACATTCATGGGTGACATCTCAGAGCCCTTCAAAATTAAAACTGGAGTGAGACAAGGGGATAAACTCTCGCCACTCTTATTTAATTGTGTTCTAGAAAAAGTAATATAGGAGTGGCGTGAAAAAAAGTCGGCCCTGAATATTGACCAGCCCATTAAACTGGGGAGAACCAACATCAAAATTGATTGTCTGGCGTTTGCTGATGATCTAGCAATTTTGGAACAGGATGTATTTACGGCACAAAAACAGATTGAAATCCTAAAAGAAATAGCAGTAAATGTAGGACCCCAAATTTCCTTTGAAAATACACAATACATGACCTGCAACAGACTAAGAATACCATTTATTAAAACAAAATATGGTAACATCAGACGAGTCTCTCAATTCAAATATTTGGGTAAAATAATGATGGAAAATGGGTTGGAAAAGCGGCCAATAAGGGTAGATGTCAAAAAATGGAAATGGCATTGAGACTTATACAAAATATTTGCAACAAGAAATGCCTATCTAAAAACACAAAACTGAGACATTACAACACAGTTATTAAGCCAGAATGTCTATATGTGGCAGGAACGCTCCGCAGAAATACAACAACATACCGACTTCGAGAAAATCAAGAAATCAAACAATACACACATATACATAGCGATATGAGAAAAAGAAGACTTGAGTTTTACGGACACATAAAACGGATGAATCCGAGTAGGTTAACTAGACAAATAGTCGAATTTTATGAAAATAAGAGTAGAGCTAAAGTAGATATAATTAAATGGATTGCTGCAATTAAAGAGGACCTAAGATCAGCAAATATTACACAAAGTGAAATTCAAGAGAGAAGCTGTTTCAGACACAAGGCTGACGTTTGGAAGGTTGGCCAGAGAGAAAAATGTGAGAAGACTGGAATAACTTGGTCTGACGAAAGGAAAAAAGCTCATAGCGAAAGAATAAAAATAGTATGGGCGCAAAGGAAGGCTAACAACAACAAACGCCTCTAATTGTACTTCGCGTGGTCCACCAGGGCCCATACGTGACTAATAATTATAATAATAATAAAGATGTGGAGTTTTGAATCGTAATATGGCACCAAATAAATAGTCGGCGTGGAGTAAAACAGGGACAAACATTTCGATGAGAGTAATTTATGTGAGACAGGTTGAAGTTTGAAAACAGTTTCTCTGACAATCGTTTTGAATATCCACTTAAACTTCGACTCCTTAAATATAGTCCATAAAATAAATCATAGTAATTCATATGTAGTAAATATTTTTATGATGTGGGTATACAGGCGAATGCTTCGGTTTACATGGTCAGAGCACTAAACTAATGTCTCCATACTGAACGAATTAAAGCTCAAAAACCGCCCAGCTAAAAGCATCAACCAAAAATACCTGAAATAGTTTGGCCACATAGCAAGATAAACGGAGGGTGGGTAGAGAAAGTTAGGAAAGGTCAAGAGGTAGACCGCCGACCCGATGGATCGATCAAATGCAGGCACTGGTAGGGCAGGGTCTGCATGAGGCTACTGAATTGGAACAAGATAGGGAGGTATGGAGATAAACCGTACAACTATCAACAACATAATGTCACTACACCCTTATAAGGGTTAAGGACTGAGAAAGAGAGAAATGGAGAAATATTAATTTATATGCAAAACTAAAAAAAGCCTTTCTGAAAATGAATATTCGATTCAAAGATTAGGGTTTATTGAACTGAGACGTAAGATTTTTTTGAATCTCGATTTAAAGTTACGGAACAAATACTTTTTGCTGCTAAATGTTCTTGGAATATCTAGCATATTTGTTTCAAATTATTGATTGATTTGTCCGTAGTTCATTTTTTAAGCCGAATAAAACAATTTTTTACTTTATCTATCACTTTTATTTTTAACTTTGTGTGACTATAGTTTCAAATGTTATATTTGTTTCATTTGAATCCCAAAGAAGTACTATATATTATATGATGCTCTCTCTTACCGATGGCTCTCTCTTACGTCGATGATTCTTACAATAACAGATGTTGATCTATAACCTTCACGATATTTATCAGAGATTTGCCAGAGTCCACTTTAGAGCATCTAAAAACAGTTTTATTGAAAGCTACTTCATCGTCAAAAGCCAAATCGTTGTTAACTTAAACTACATTTAAAATCGTAACCCCTTATAGCAGGAAAATGTCAAGAAATATTGTATTATAAAGCACTATACAAACGAAGCTGCTTAGCGAAATCCAGCAGGATTGCTCCATTGCAAAAACTTTTTTATGAACCTACGTACATATCCAATTTATTAAAGTATCAGATTAGAAATTTGTGAGGGCAAAAAAAGGGGTACAAAACCTGTAGTAACAGTTTCAAGCTTAATTGTTTTGATTACTACGCGTCAACAGACTTTCCAAATTTGACAAGAACTAATTAAGATAAATTACTGTGGGCGGCAGGGGTCGATTACTCATATATCCTACGTTTATTCTTTATTGGGCTTTAGTAACCAAGTTATTAGCACAAGCTTGTGAAAAATATCAATAATTTTTTTTTTAATATTTCATTGTAAACCAAATCTACAAGAAAATTTAACGCCCTCTCGTGCCTTGGAAATATTTAAAAATATATTTAAGATAAAAAACTCGGTGGATCTTACAAAAAAGCTTAGCAAACTATGTTTCCTAATATTCCGAATAAGGATTGCCTACAATTAATAGATAATTTACTCGTGAAAAATAACATCAATCAAATCATTATTCACAATATTTTAGAACTCTTTAACCTATGCATTAATGAAAATTATTTTCAATTTACTAGTGTTTTTTACAAACATAATGGTCTAGTAATGGGTTCCGCACTAAGCCCTTTATTATAAGAACTGTTTATGTCAAACTTGGAAAATACTTTTTTAAAAACGGATAAAGCAAAAAATATATTATTTTAGTTTAGATATGTAGATGACATTTTGGTTTATTATACTGGAAATAACAGACAAATAGAAAAAATATTAAATCATTTAAATATAATCCATCCAAAAATAAAATTTATAGTTGAAAAAGAACATAATCAAACCCTAAATTTTCTGGACCTTTTAATATCCAATTAATAAACTTAAATTTAATATCTATTTTAAAACCCATATAGTCAGATACAATTACAAAACAATCAATACATCCCGTTACACGTAAATATGCAGTATATGCAGTTCACCGAGCTTTCAAAATTCCATATTCCATAATCGAAAAATAGAACTCCAAAAAATCAAACTAATAGCACAAAATATTGAGAAAGAAATTGAGATTCATTGAGAAAGAAATTGAAAAAATAAGAAAACTTTTTTTTCCTATGCTCCACGTAAAATTCTCAATCCTTCTGTCCCCATCAAATGCCAACAAGCATCTCCCGAGACCGGTTTCTGGCCTTAAGCCGTCATCAGTCGGGCTTCGACTTGTACGTTCGAAAGCAATTGAAGGATTGATCAGGGTCCTGACCATATTAATCGGCCAAATCTCATGAAAGCAGCCAATCTGCATAAAAATACACAGTGGGCTAGTGGAGAAGATTAAAAATACTCGAAAAACAAGGGGAAAAAATAATAAAGGATTTTTGTTTCGTTTTTTGAATATTTTTAATATTCTCCTCTAGCCCACTGTGTATTTTCATGAAAAAGAAATTAGTTACTTAATAAATAAAAAAGGGAAAAATTATTAATTCATCAAGTATACCCAAAAGTAAAACAAACCAATTATAAAAAATACTGTAAGATTACATATTTCTGTGCAATTTTATAAAAAATAGCTCGCTCTTTAAGGAAACATAATTTGCAAATAGTATTTAAAACCCCCCAGTCAACAAGTAAATTACTTTTTAATGCCAAAGATAAAACATCACAAAATAAAAAATCTGGAGATTATATGTTAAATTGCAACCCGTGCTGTAGATGTTATGTGGGACAAACGGGGCGAAATTTTCAGATCAGATTCAAAGAACATAAATCTGCGTACCTTTTAGAGAAACAAAATTTTAATGTTGCGAACCATTTCATAGATACCGGACATATATTTCCCGAGATTACAAATTTTAAAATTTTTCATACACCGCCAAAAAGTAAAAAAATGATACATTTTAGAAGTGATTGAAATTTACAAATATAAAAAAAACCCGTCTAGGCAGTTATTAAACGATCAGACAGATCTCAAAAATTCCCCACTATTTAAACTATTGAAAAAAATTAACCCCAATAAAAGTGTAAAATTATGTACATAGGATAAACAGCTATAATACCTTAGTTTTAAAGTTGTGTTTCATAATGTAACTTTGTTTTACAAAACTATAGTCACACAAAGTTAAAAAGTAAAAGTGACAGATAACAAAATAAAAAAGTTGTTTTATTCGGTTAAAAATGAAATATTACAAAGTAACGAACAAATCAATCAATAAATCAATATTTAAGAATTGTTGTTGAGAATCCCATTCCTGGTGACTTTTTCATTCTGGTCACTACTACCTGTTTCAGTTCAGATCAGTTGAGTTGGTGGTAATAGTAATGCATTGTAATAGCCGTAGTGAAAAAACAATTATGTTGGATTCTTAGCAGTGCATATTATTTATGCAAAGTAGTACAGTAGTATGTTACAAAAACGAGTTTCTATCCCTGTTAGAACTGTAAATTTCTTATATTTTAACGATTTGTTAATAGAAACTAAAATAATATCAAAACCAAAAATTTACCTTATTTCCAGAAATTATAACGCAAGACAATTTAAGAGTTTCAAAAAAATTATTCTTATACTACTATGATCAAAAAGTAAGCTGACTGTTGTGTTAACAATTTGCACACTTTAACACGGTCGACATAGGTCAATAATCAAGTCCCCGGTCTAACATATATAGGGTGCGGTGCCAAAATCCGCACAAATTAAATATTTTTTTCAAACATAATTTGTATTCTAAAAACAAAAAAGGATTTTTTTTACGAAATTGTTTGCAAGGTCATAAAGAACACATTTACTCAATATATCCTCCTCCTGCTTAAATGACCACCTCCATTCTCTGTCTGAAGCGCTGGCAGGCTCGTTTTAATACGTCACAGTCCATATCGGCGAATGCCGCTTTAATAGTGGCTCTCAATGATGCGACGATGGATGTCTGGACTTGTTGGTGAACAAGCTCAATATATAGAAGTCTAAAAGATTTAAATCTGGGCTGTTGGGAGGCCATAATTCTTTGGACAAAACATGTCGACGTTGTTCGACCACCAATTTTAAACCAAATGACTTGTGCGGGCGGGCGCACCGTCCTGCTGGAGAACATACGGCTTTCCAGAGGACACAGTTTTCATCCACAGCATCGCTACATTTGTCACAACACACAAATAAACTTATTTTTTGACATTTCCCCTTTGTTAAAGAAATGCGGTGGCATCACATCACTCTCACTGGACACAACACTTAGCACGTGAACATTTGGCGCAAATTTTATTCTGGAAACAATGGGAACATCTTTAGTGCCATGTGCGAGCCAGCGTTCACTCCTTCGGTTGATTTTCGCATCAACAATATAAAATTTTTCGTCAGAAATAAAAACTTGAGGCATCCGGCAGCATTGTTTCTTAAGGAACATAAAAGCAGGTTGCAGCGTTCAACTCGCTTTATTCTGACAGCTTCGGAAAGCATCCTTGTTAAAGTGAATAATTGTGTCAGACTTGAAGCGAACACACCGACAACCAACCAACACAATTACAATTTTTGAATCGACTGTCCTGGGTCTTCAAAAATCAGCTCCTCAGCCCGTTGAATGATGTCGGACATCCTGTCAACGCGCTCCTTTAAATGTGATTTCCTTATCGGTTGGTTTCCTTCGTCAGACTTTGGCGATTTTGGCGACGCACCTTGTAGATGGTATCGCTTAAGAAAAATCCTTACCAGTGGTCAATTATGCCAACCTTTAAACATTATATGTCAAAATTTTATGACAATCTGGCTGCTAGTTTCTCAGATGTTGAGCTTTAAATGATGCTACTTTTGTAATTTTCAAAACAATGAAAAAAAGAAATTCGTGTGTTGATTAAGCATTGTTTTTTGATAAAGAAAAATACCGTTGAACCAAAACAATGGTTTGATAAACATTACCAGGACTCTGCCACAGAAAAATCAACCATCATTGACTAGTATGCTGAATTCAAACGCGGCCGTACAAGCAACGATGATGGTGAATGCACTGAACGTCCAAATGAGGTGGTTAGATATCACAAAACAATATCAGAAAAATTCACAAAATTATTTTGCAAAACCGAAAAGTAAAGCTGCAGGACACAGTTGATACCATGAAGATACAAAAGAAAGTGTTTAAACTATTTTGCATGAATATTTGGAAATGCCTAAATTGCTGTCGAGATGTGTACAGCTCACACTAGACCAAAAACAACAATGTAATGATGATTCTGAGCAATATTTGAAGCTGTTTAAGCAAAATAAAATATTTTTTTCATGCGGTAAGTGACAATGGGTGAAACATGGATTCATCACTATGCTCCGGAGTCAAATCAGCAGTGAAAGCCGTCCAACGCGACTAAAAACACAACCATTGGCAGGGAAGGTTATGGCCTCTCTATTTTGAGATGCGCTTGGTATATTGTTCATCGATTATCTCGAGAAACAATATAGCACTATGTAACTTTTCCATTCCCTTGATTGAAGAAATCACTCAGTGGATGTCATTCTGAGCTCATAGAAACCATTCAATACAGTTCGCTGGTCGCTTTGAAGTGCATACCAGAAGTAAAGTATAAAAACTCTTTCGAAAACCAAAAAAAAAACCTTGAATTAAGTTTATTGCAGTGAAAGTGGATTACTTCAAAGAAGATAAAAAAATTTGGGTGAATAAACCAATAATTTTGCTTTTATTTAAAAAGTCACCTTACTTTTTAATCCTAGCAATATATTTAAAGATGACATTAATTAGGCAGTAGGTTAATTAGTATCAGGTTACTTTAGAGCAATTTATATTGAAAAAAATATTTAGAACATTTATATGAACACATAATGTAGAACAATTTTGTGATCATATACAAATATAATATTTGTAACATACATAAAGAAAATGTTTTTTATCACTTTTAATATCACTGGAAAAATTGTAATATTATCCCTTTTTTCATAGCTTGCTGTGTAATATATTAGACATACCTTGTTACCATATGAACAAATGAACATTTTCTAAAAATACATACATATAATTAAATTGTCATAATAAACTTTTAGGTTTGTTTGCCATATACTTTTATCCTATAATTATGATGTACAATAAATATTCCTTTGCTTATTAATCTTATAGCGTACATTACGCCTATTCAAAAACCCATTATTATTTGATGAAAAAAAAATTACGTCCGTGCCCGTGTATAAAAAGCCTTAAAAGATTGGGGAATAATTAACTGAAACAAAACAATTCGAACGGTTAGTTATTAATTGCTAAATTATGAACTTTGTTTTCAAACAAAACTTATATGAATTGTCCGAGTTTTTAATATTAATCTGAAAATTCGTTTAAAAACATTTATTATACAAATATGGGTATATAATATAGGTATAAATATGGGTTATATAATATATTTTATAACTGTCTTTTTGTCGTATATATATATATATATATATATATATATATATATATATATATATATATATATATATATATATATATATATATATATATATATATATATATGTGTGTGTTACATCTAATATTTTGACGAATGGTAGACAATGTTTCCAAATCATTCCGGATGTCGGTCGTTAATTCTGCGAAGAGTCACGACGATTCGCCAAAATTTTCAAGTGTTATCCGCTTCGACTGACGAGTTCAACTGACGTGTACGGGTCATTGCACTCGCTTTTATAGCCGGCCGGCGACTGCGCAGATTATAACGGGGTAGTTCGGGACTATTTGAAGCGCTCAGCAACGCTGTCGGGCGTCCGTTTATTGATTTTTCTGCCTCGCCGCCACGTTGCCACATTTCTTCTTTTTCAGAAGGGATTTCCATACTTTTGGAATGTTGCGAACGTCGTTTCGCGTATTTAGTTCACCTCTTTCTTCTATTTCAAGGGCTTCTCTGATTGTTCGGGCCTTGTAATTTTCAATATTCGCAATTTCTTTGGCTCCTTCAAAATTTATTTTATGTCCTGTTTGTAGATGGTGCTGGAACAGAGCGAAAGTGGTTTGTTTGTTTTTTAAGTCGTTTTAATATTCTTGTATTCGGGCCGATATTCGTTTGTTTGTTTGTCCTATGTATGCTCTGTTGCAGTCGGAATATATATATATATATATATATATATATATATATATATATATATATATATATATATATATATATATATATATATATATATATATAATATACTATATACCCCATGATTTTCCAGTCTAACTTTGTCCTTGGGTTTTTTTAGGATGTTGCAGAAGCTTTGGTGTATTTGGTTCATGATCCTCTATTGTTCTTCGTGTTTGGGTTTCCTGGCGGCAAATGGCCTTCCTGATACAATTTTCTGAATATCCATTTTGTCTAAGGACTGTGGAAATTTTTGGTAGTTCCTCGCTTCGTGTTTCTGGTAGTGTCAGTCGGAAGGATTAGTCAAGGAAATTAAACAAACAGACGAATATCGGCCAGAATGCAAGAACATAAAAACGACTTAAAAACAAACAAACCACTTCCACTCTGTTCCTGCACCATCTACAAACAGGACATAAAATTAATTTTGAAGGAGCCAAAGAAATAGCGAATATTGAAAATTACGAGGTCCGAACAATCAGAGAAGCCCTTGAAATAGAAGAAAGAGGAGAGCTAAATACTCGAAACGACGCTCGCAACATTCCAAAAGTATGGAAATCCCTTCTGAAAAAAGGAGAAATGCGGCAACGTGGCGGCGAGGTAAAAAATCAATAAACGGACGCCCGACAGCGTTGCCGAACGCCGCAAATAGTCCCGAACTACCCCGTTATAATCTGCGCAGTCGCCGGCCGGCTATAAAAGCGAGCATAACGACTTGTACACATTAGTTGGACTCTTCAGTGAAAGACGACAAAATACGATTTTGGCGAAACGTCGTGACGAATGTTTTCACGGGTGTGAAATGTAAGAATAATTTCTCGGGTATCCCGTGGTAGCTGAATGTCCACTGATGGACGGTTTCGCTGACGTTTCGATGGAATCTCATACATCATTTTCAAAGCGTTTACTCTACAGTGTTTCGACGACATGTGGTGTCAGCATTTGTTCACCAACTCACAAATTAGCAAGATACTTAGCGAAAACTCTACAGCCGCTCGTGGAAAAATCACCTCTCATTTCAATGAGCTTCTTTAAAGGCACAGTATATCCGAAAGTAACATCCTAGTTAATTTTGATATTGTCTCGTTGTTCACAAACATTTCCATTCCAGAAACATCACACGGACACATCACACGAAACATCACACAATACATCAACGGAAATTCTTAGTCTAATTGAACATTGCATGTTTTATGGAACACTTTGAAACTCAAGCCATTAACACCAGTCCGTTGAAACCTACTTGCTGGTTCCGATATGTAGATGACACCTTTCGTCATTTGGCCGCACGGACCACAATCTTTAAATCTGTTCCTTTCGCATTTAAACAGTATTCATCGCCAGGTCCAATTTACAATGGAGACTGAAAACAATTCTGCTCTCCGTTTTCTTGACGTTCTAATATTAAAAAGGCCAGCCCAAAGCTTCTCCTATTCTGTCTATCGTAAACCCTCCCACACAAACCGTTTTCTAAATGCGAACATCCATCCCAATTAAATTCGGTAGTCAAAACTTTAGTCACGATACCACTAAGATTGTCGGATCGGGAACATAGACAAACAGAAGTTAATTCATTAGAAACGGCACTAAAGCGGCTATGACATGCGTCAAATAAAAAGGCATATTAATAAAGTCGAGGCAACTAGTCATACCAACCAATCTACTAGAGAATTGTCCCAAAATCCCAAAGCTCTTCTGCCATACATCAAGGGAGTTACTAATAAAATTTGCTACGTATTCAGATCCCGTAATATCGAAACGATATTTACAACAGAAAGAAATATATATCCAGTTTCCTCAGACCAATGAAGGATAATTTTCCACAAGAGTCACATGGTGTCTATGAGATTCCTTGTTCTGGCTGCTCCCAATGATATATCGGTCAAACTAATAGACGTATCCAAAATCGCATATACGAGCAACCTCTCGCCGTCCAAAAATCTGATCTCTCGTCGACTTTAGCAGAACATCATATTCAAACGCATCACAAAATAGATTTCGATAAGGCCAAAGTAATCGCACCTATATATTCCTACAAACCCCCCATAATTCGTGAAGCAATTGAGATCGAAAAACGTCCAGACTGCTTAAACAAGAGGGACGACGGTCTTAGACTTCCAAATACATGGAAACCGCTTATTTCCAAATTGCAATTCCGAAACCCTTCCAGTCAAACGTCCACCTCTCGTCTCACCGCCACTCCTCAACAGATCGCCCCACCTACAACCTCACCAGAGGTCGCGCCGTCCACGATCTTTTCTAGTTGGAAACTCTGAGGAGAAACTTGTCTGTCATTACATTTAAAACTTTCAGTTAAATACCAATAAATAAATCGTACAACGTTTTAAAATAGCTTCGAAATCTAAAGGAAGACGTGAAAAACTCAGTATTAATGAAAAATTACAACTTTATAAGTAAGATTAAAATAGAAAAAAAAAACACGTTACTACAGCCGTGATCAAAATAAAAATGAGATGGGTAGAGCGGGGCTAGTTGAGCAACTTTTCGCTTGATCTTCCGTAAGTTTAAGAATGCATCAGATTTAATTGATTCTTACACGTCTAAACACTTAGACGTGTTTGAATTAATTGATTCTTACACGTCGTACAAAACGTCTAATAGTGTAAAAACGATCCGAGTACAAGTTTAAAAGTTATTGTCGGAAAATGCGAGAGCGCTGCAAATAGCTCAACGTGCCCCATTAGTGGGGCTAGTTGAACATGGGTATGGGGCAGTTGAGCAATGGCTAAAATGGACTTGATGACTGCATAGAATGATCTGAATACAAAGTAATTGTATCAGATCAAGCCAATATTTATTTATTATGATTATTACATACTCATATTGTTATTATATCTTTGAAAAAATAAAATTAAAATCAAACAAAATTTAATTTTACCTATCTTTGGATTAACATTACACTTTTTATATTTAAAATTAGATATTTAAGAACAATTATAATGCAAATAAATATTAAATTAAAGTAATAACTAATTATGAGATCACGAATATTGTTAGATGATAAATAATCCCAAATTATTAATCATCTTTGTCTCTATCACCATTAATACAAACATAGGTTAATTCTTCTATTGGAACCTTTGATTGGAACTTGAAGAGATTTACCACTAAACGCCAAACCAATTTTTTTTTTAATTGCTCGACGCACGTTTCGCTAACCACGTTAGCATCACCAAATCTAATTCTAAAACTAAACTATGTTCTGTTTATATGAAAAACCCTACCTAACGAAGCCTGTAAAAATCATGAAACGTGAAGTTTACTGAGCCTTACATTAATAATTGGAAAAGTTGACTGAATGGGATAGGTCCTTTATCTCGGTTCATGATTTTCTTACATTTTTCTATTTGAATGCTTTATGGATATGCATCCATACCCCTATTATTATTAACACTTTCAATTAGTCTTAAATTACAAATATCTATACGGTGGTCGTGTTCGATTGCATGTTGGGCAACACAAGATTTTTCATTTCTTCCATATCTAATGTGGGTAATATGTTCTTTATATCTTGTCAATATGGATCCTTTTGTTTGCCCAATATACCTTCGATCACAATCTTGACAACTAATTTCATAAATCCCCGACTTTTCATGTTGCTCTATTTTATCCTTTGGATTACCCAGAACGTCTCTTAATTAATTATATGGTTTGTACACAACCTTAATGTCCACTTTTTTCAAAATTTTGTCTAGCCCTCTTATTAATTCGGCATCATATGGTATTACCATGAATTTCTTTCTGTTTTGATCCTTTTGAAAAGTCGAAGATTCATTCAATAATTTTCTTAACTTATGTTTTATAATTAATTTATCTACAATGTTCTTATTATAACCATTCACTTCAGATACCTCCCTAATTAATTTTAATTCTTTGTTATAATTATCTTTATTTATAGAAAAATTAATTAATCTATTTACCATAAAATTTAAACTATCCATCTTATTTTGTGGTGGAAGTGGTGGTGTTTTTTCTGAAAATATTAAAATCTAACCTATTTTTATTGTTTCTACTGACTAAAACATCCAGAAATGGTAAACTATCGTTGTTTTCAAGTTCATGCGTGAATATTATACGTTGGGATTTACTATTTAAGTTCTTAATAAAACATCTAAATATTCATTTTTCGAATCGAAAATGGCATAAAGTCATCCACATATCTTAACCATACCTTTGGAAAGTAACTGAAATCATCTTTTGCCTCGGTTTCAAATTTACTCATAAATAAGTTGGCTAAGAATGGTGACAGATGATTGCCCATTGCCGTATCTTATTGTTGTTCATAAAACCTGTTATTAAGCTGAAAACAATTTTGCTTTATACATAATCTCGTTAAGGAGATGTACTCAGAAACAATCTTGCTATTAAAACTGTTTAACTCGAGTAACTCCCTCAGTTATTTTAAGGTATGTGGAATCAGGACACTCGGAAACTACGATGAAACGTCAAAGGAAACCAAAACATCATCTTCCTGTAGATGTGTGTTTTTGACTTTTTCTATGAATTTGATTGCGTTTATCACAGTACAGGAAGGTAGTTGGTTTGGTAGATTTTCAAATTCCTTTGTTAACCACTTTGCCAAGTTGTATGTAGGAGAATCAATGGCTGATACAATTAGTCTCATTGATTTTCCTGGTTTATGAATTTTTGGTAGAGCATACAATCTGGGTATTTTCGGATTAAATTTTTTCACTTTTATTTGAAATATTTTTTGCAATTTTGCTTTTACATGACTCTCTGACGAAAGCTTTGGAAGACTCCGGTAAGTGTTTAATACCAGTTTCAATACCGGCTACTATATCCTCCAAAGCACTGCAGGATGCCGGTAAAGCAAAATTGAGGCCTTTATTTAAAAGATATAGTTCTGAATTGTTGAACGTCTGAGTTGAAAGATTTTCTACTATGTTAATGTTCTTTTCTGGAATATGTTCTTTCGACCGCTCAATTTTGAGTTTTTTATTTTTTTTATTTAAAGATGAAATTTTTTTAATAGATTTACTATTTACTGCTGTGAACATATTTCTTTGAAAATTGCACCAACATTCATGCTTTACATTAGTCAATTTAAAAGTTAATTTCCTGTAAAGATTAGCTAAAAGCTAAATCATCTTCTGGTGATGCTAACATGGTTAGCGCAACGTGCGTCGAGCAGTTCAAAAAAGTGATTTGGTGTTTAATGGTAAATCTCTTCAAGCTTAGTAAACATAGGTTAGACCAACATTCGGCACACATTTAATATGGGACCATTGATTGCAAATCTGACAGAGAATCCAGTTTTCTCCAGTATGCTCTCAGAAAATTGCTCATAACAAACCAGACAAGCCTACTCGTCCTCTTCTAAATTTGTTTGACAAATTTCCATCCTGAAATGTAATAATAATCATTAATACAATTATCAATATAAGTAATTTTAATTCGTACACTTTGTGTGTTGAATCATCACATGCACAAATGAATTGATAGTTATTAAAGAAAAATCGCGGGGGGGGGGGGGGATTTGGGGCTGTGGGTAGTTGAGAAAACACACGCGTTGCTCAAGTAGCCCCAGTTGAGGCAACAAAATAAGAATTAGGTTATAAAAAAATCATAGTTAGAGTTAAAAATAAATAACCATCTATAATCGAAACTGTTAAAAGTGTATAATAATAATCACACGGCTTTGGATGCATATGAAAGCGTTCAAATAAAAAAATATAAGAAAACCACGAACCGGAGTAAACGACCTATTCCGTTCAGGCAACTTTTTCAACTATTAATGTAATTTTTAGTTAACTTCGCGAATCATGAATTTTACAAGCCTCTTTAGATACAGTTGTAATTGTTGATAATTAAGCAATCTTTAATTTCTTACGTGGTCCTTTTTTAAGCCGAAAAATATATAAAGCATTCTATTATTTTAATGGAGCACCGGAGAGCAATTAACAGTTGCGCTATGAATGCCCCTCCCATCACTCCTTCTTTTCGCCATTTACACTTTTGTTGTAGGTTGCTTAGTTTTCGAGATATTTCGATTGCACACCTTGCCCCTATGATCAGCTAGCCACGCTCTACCCTACGCAAAACGTTGAAAAACAAAGATAAAATTCGAGTCGAATTCGAGAGTATATATAATTTACATAGTAAATAAAGTTACAGTACGAAGATAACTTGTTACTCTATTAAGCTAGAAAAAGATTTAAATTTGTAGGTGAAAGACATGACAAGAAAAATGATTCATTGATAGACATTTTTGTATGTTAAATTTTAGTGAAAGCACTAAAATTTGTAAAGTACTTAAGGGTTT
This sequence comes from Cosmopolites sordidus, assembly GCA_031761425.1. NCBI lineage: Eukaryota > Metazoa > Arthropoda > Insecta > Coleoptera > Curculionidae > Cosmopolites > Cosmopolites sordidus. The sequence continues at coordinate 69,418 of JARFXV010001038.1, read as the reverse complement.
TCAGTTTCCTAACTCAAATTTTGATAGACACATATTCTGAGGATCGCTGTGGGTATCGTTTAACGTTATTATCCACAAAGGAACTTCCTTTAAAGCTATGTAATAAACCTTGTCTGAAATTTCGTACCTCATCATTATGCACCGTAGTCCCTTTAATTAATTAGTCTAATCAGTATAAATAAATATAACACGTGCGGATTATATTAACGGTTAAGGCTGAAAACATATGACACGGAAATATATTTAAGCGTGTTTGTAGACAATTCATTGGAACGAAAACTATTCATTTTCTCTTGTATTTTGTTTTAATGAAACTGGGTTTTGATTCAAAATTAATAATATCGTACAGTGGTGTAACTTATCTGTATTTTATTTTATACCAAACAGCAATATGGAAAAAAGCAGTTGAGTTTGTGATCACATATGTTATATATTGCGTCAAATGTAGTAAATCAAACTTAATATATACTAAAACAAGCACTGTAATTTTTTGCAACCCACTAAATAGCCAAAAAGTGAAGTAAAAAACGGTGCGGCCCCCTCACTACAATATGTTAATTTGACATTTATCAAAGTTTTACATGGACCGGTTAACACAGCGATGATTCGTCCTTTTCTCAGTATAGTGATTTATGAAGAACCGTTTTAATTTTTAAATGGGTTATAAACTTTTACGAGCCTGTTTACACGCTTTCGAATCGTAAAAAAAAAACAAATCATTTATTTGTATTTGTATTAAATGACATATCGTCAATTCCAGATGTATGTGTGAATGAGCCGCTACACATATAGTGAAATACCGCGCACAGCCACAAATACCGAACTACCAGACTTGTGTAACCCCCTGTTCTTATATTATTTTTACCAATTCGAACCTTAGCTTTGCAACATGATCATTCATCCCGAGGGCGATTAGGCAGCTTCGTTAATTACCTTTTTACTAAAACAAGTACTACGATTTTTTCTCTCACCCACTATTAAATACTAATATTTCTTCACTCTCTCAGTGTTAAATAAACTAATAACAGTGTGGTAATAAAATGAATTAAAAATATCAAATAAAATGGACAAATTTGTGATAAAACGAAATGCACAGTCTACATCTAAAAAACAGTAAAGAAAAAGACCAGATTGTGCAATAAAACATATTTCAAATATGCATTTATTGCCTTGGATACCAAGCCACAATGTGTTGTTTGTTATCAAGTTCTGTTCGCGAAAAGCATAAAGCCTTCAAAGTTAATCCAGCCTCTGGAAACAAAACACCCCTCTATTGTCACCCCTCTAAAAGTCATTAATTTTTTTCGATCGTAAGTCACTGGTCCTGAAAAATCTATAAATTGTTAACAGCAAATCAAGCCGTAATGAGACCGCAGCACTTCAAATATCCTATTAAGAGTGGCCAAAAACTCATTCTATGCACTGCCATTCATATGGTCAATGTGATGATAAATAAGTCCAGAAGAAGCAAAAAATGTTGAAAACTATACCACTTTCAAATAACACAACATCGAGGCGTATTAATGAAATGGCACGTGATGTTCACGATCAAATACTTGAAATCATTAAATTAAGTAAATTTTTTGCTATCCAGTTCGACGAGTCGACAGACGTGTGGAACTTAAAGTTTTTATTGATGCAACACAAAACGAAAACTTGGACTTTAATAAATATATTGAGATATATATTGATGGCGCGAAAGTGATAACGGAGAAGAACAGTGGTGCGATAGTAAAATTAAAAGACATTATCCCATTATCCCATATATGGAATGGACGCACTTATTTCTTCCCAGAAATGCGCTTTCTAGAAAAAGGATGCCAGATAATTTACAAAACTGTTCTATCAGAAGCCGTGAAAATTGTTAATTTTATTAAAAGTTCACCATTGCAGATTAAATTGCTTTCCAGATTGTACGAAGAATTGGGTACCAAATACGACTCACGGCTTTTCCATACTAAAGTCAGTCAGTTCTAACGAGGCTTTTTGAATTGCAACATGAATTGAAAATGTTTTTACAGATAAAAATAACTCATTTTCAGTTTTTACAGGATGAAGAAATTTTATTATTGTTGGCTTACTTATGTCATATATTTTCACATTTAAATGACTTGAATACGAGTTAACAAGAAGCTTGCTGTTTGGATTATACGCCTTAAAAAACGCCATTTTGATGCATTCACTTTAACATCAGATTATATTACCAAAAGTATGGATTTAGAAAATTATGTTATTGATCGCGTGTTTGAGAACATGAAACGCATTTATGCTAATTGAAAATTCAGTTACTGATATATTTTCCAGATGGCAACGATGATTTTTCGAAAAGATGGGTTCTCAATCTGTTTGATGAAAATATTGTTGCAGCTGCTGAATTACCTATTAGGAGTTACACCAACTTATTGAAATTTCAGCCGACAAAACTCTACAACTAGAAATTTTAACTTAAGATTTAGATAAGTTTTGGCTTGCATGACGATGTGAATACGGACGCTTTGAAAACTTTGATTTAGAGCTGGAAATAATAGTGTTAGGTAGGAAATAAATGAGTACACTCTTTTTGCGTTTCGTTTAGGTAGTTATTAAAGCACCTTTTCACAGAAATGGCCTAGAACGTCCCATTTTCAAGTACCTGCTTCTCTGTTAAATCACGGAGTTGTTGAAATTATTTTGACTTGATTTTGGACTGGGCAATGTAGGAATTACAACAAGACTATAGAGGGAGTACTTCTACAGTATTCTACGAACCTTTAAGGGTAGTTTTATTGTTTTCTAAAGTTTAGTTTGTTTCTGTCTCATTTACAGTAGTCAAGTGTTAACTAGATTTTATATAAAATGGAAGTTATAGTGGTCGTTTTTGCAAAAATCCAGCGAATATAGCAAAACTTTATATTTTATATAGAAAAACGTTATATATGCGGACGATTTATTTTAAAGTCAAAGTACGTAAAAGAAAACATTCCTCAATTAAGTGATGCAAAACTAAAAGAAGGAATATTTATTGGACCTCAAATAAAGAGCTTCTAGGTGGTTTTCATTTTCAAGAAAAATTAAAAGAAATTGTCAGCTTTGGTGTATTTTGTACATGTGGTGAAAATATTTCTGAGCAACACGAATGATGAAAACTATAAATACCTCATAAATGAACTTTTGAAAGCCTATGAAAAACTAAGGTATCATATGTCCTTAAAAATACATTTCTTACACTCCCATTTGAATATTTTTCCAAAAAATTTGAGTGCAATAAGTAACCAATAAGGAGAGAGGTTTCACTAGGGTATCAGGACGATGGAAACAAGATACCAGAGACGACGGAACCCATTTATGATGGGCGACTACTGCTGGTTTTTAAAAAGAGATGATGCTACAGAACACAAGAGGAAAAAGTGAACGTTTTTGTCGCTGTATGACATCTCTTGTAATATTTTTTTTATTCATATAATCCTCAGTAATGTCTTTGCATAGATTTAACACGTTTTACATATTTATATTAAATACATATTAGGTTGTAAAAATATGTCGTCCCCTTTTTTTCTCAGCACCGACTCTGTGTAACAAAAAAAAGTGTACGTGTTACACCAATTAGCTTATCATTTTGGATTTAGAACTACAAAATATTTCATATACACTTATTTTCATCAATGTAACCTCAAAAAAGTTTAAATTTGTTAACCTGCGTTATCAAACAAACTGATATGCTGTCAAAAAATGTTCACGAAACATTAACTCACAAGAAACAAACTAGTTTTAAAATAAAAATAAAACAAAAACGGTATTGTTTAGAAAATAATGAAGTAAAATGAAAGTAACGAACAACGTTGTACACATGATAGGCAGCAATCAGCTTCGAATGCAGAAATTTGTAAAGTTTTTGATATTGTTTAAGATGAGTTTCTGAAGTGGTTTTGTCATATAACAAACATTATGGAGAAAATCAGTATGGCCTATTTTTCCCGAGAATTGTATAAGAATATTAAAATCAACAAGGAAATAGAATAATTTATGTCGGTAATTTTGAATCAACACTGTAAATAAATTAGTAATAATATGTCTGAGAAGGAATATAAAAAATACAATTATTATTAGTATAAAACAATACAAAGTATTACAAATACAAAGTATTATTAGAATAAAATATTCAATCCAAATTTGCATACACTCAAAAGCGTTTCTAGATCTGACAAAAGTTTCATATCATTTTGATTGCTAAATTAGAAATTATAAAATCTTTTGTAATTGTAAAAATTTTTGGAGGTGATTTTTTACAATGCATTTGCAATCATTAAAAAAAAGATATTTCTTATACGAATGTATTAAAAATGTTAAAAAAAACTCATACGGCGATAAAGTTATGTCACAAAACATGTTTACAAGTTGCAGCACATCGGTCAATAAGTCCGCGGTCTGACAAAGAAAACATGCTTTTTATGCAAATGTTGGGTTTATTCATCAATGTATTCTCCTTGAAGAGCAATACAATCATTCTAACATTTCTATACCATTTTTTAAGATCGATTTTTCTTTGCCTTCAAAATAACCTTCAGTTTCGGCAATTACCTCTTCATTGGAACGAAATTTCTTTCGAGCGAACATTTTTTTGAGGTCTGAGAACAGGAAATAGTCGCTGAAGGCCAAATTTGGAGAATACGGTGGATGAGAAAGCAATTCGAAGCACAATTCATGCAATTTAGCTATCGTTGCCAACGATTTGTGACACGATGCATTATCTAGTGTATCTAGTGATGCATCATCTAGTGAACAGCACTTTCTTTTTGTTTCTTTTAGTAGTCTATCAAATTATTAAAAGGTATACATGAACAAATATGTTAATAGAAATTGAAGGACTGACTTTTATAAATTAAAAAAAAATACATTTTAACTAACAAAATTTTAAAAAAATTCCAATCCCAATTAATAATAAAAAATCCCAATGCCAAATCCAGAATTAATAGGAAACCCCCAAAGAAATAACTTTAGTGTACTTGGTAAAATAATACGTCAATTAAAAATTGAAGTTTTTCCATTTATCAGAAACAGGTTTCTTGTTAGTTTTATAAATACAATTAGCAGGGCAATAGGTGAACTTAATTGGCGTCTAAAATTAGAATATTTCTGAAATGAAATCATTTCCTATTAATTTACTTTCTATATATAGCTGGTAACTTGTTATTTGCCGTTTTTTTTTCAAAAAAGCTATGTTTAAAAATTTTTGATCATACTAATTAATTTATTTGGCTTGACATTTTCAATTATTACATCTATTTAAAATTTATTGCATAAGAGAATATATATATATATATATATATATATATATATATATATATATATATATATATATATATATATATATATATATATATATATCTATTTTATTGATATTAAGTTTTCTTTTACGCGTTTACGTAATCACCATTTTATTACTCTTACTAATACCAAATAAAACTCGACACCAAATAACCAATGTGCATAAAATTGACTTATTATTTTGGAGTCAAAAAATTACAATGTACCAATTGCCTTCAAAGATAATTAAAAAAAAACAACTTTCAATGAAAGTAATAAGCTGTAGTTCCCCAATGGGTCTATAGATGATTTAACATGCTGTCGATTAAATGATCAATTTGGGCTTGTGGAAATCTCTCCCATTCTTCACGAGCAGCATCTTTTAGTTCTAGCAGGGTAAAAGGAGAATGATTTCGTTTCTTGATGCGTGTTTTCAGAATGTCTCTCTCTAACTTGGTTATTCGCTTCTCTTCAAGAAAATTTTGTACTGCTTCTGTTCGATGAGGGGGTGCGTTGTCATCCATGAAAACATATATGTCGCCTACTGTGCCTCATAACAAACACACAACATGATTTAAAACTTTTTCCATGTACACAGCACCAGTGACTTTTTTCTCCAGGGCTAGTGGATGTATCCGTGTACCCCTCATAATACCACTCCAAAACATCACGCTCCCACCTTCAAATGAGATACGTGGTTGAGCTGTTTTTAGTCGGGCTTGTCGACCTAGAGCTCTCAACTAATGTTCTTCGTGAATCAGAAACCAAGTCAATTCTCGCCTCATCGGAGAACATCAAGTTATTCCAGTATATTAAGTCTATGATCCAACATTTCTCGACCATCTTACAATCTTACATTTCTTTGTTCAAGGGTTAATTTGGAAACATGTAACGGTCTTTTGCGATGCAAATTTATTGCTCTCAGTCTGCGTGTTATCATTTATCGTGAAATACTTACCCCTTCAAACCTAACAAGCTCCCTTGATATACCACTTGTAGATTCTAGTCGATTTCTTAAAGCTATTATTGATATCTGCCAGTCTTGTGCAGCTATTGTACATCATTTTCTACCACTTCTGGAGTGATCGTTTACATCATTTGTCTCTTAGAATTTTTTATGAATTTTCGATACAGCACTTTGCGAAACACCTACAATTTTCGCGATATCACTTTGATAAAGCTCTGTTATAACAAAACAATTACTCTTGTTCTGTTAAAATGAGCTATCATGTTTCTAGGCATTTTTAAACAAATTGATTGAAAATTGAAAAAGAACTGAAATAGTGTGTAAATACCAGTATTAACGGAATGGGCAAAAATCGAAAACCTGTATTATCAGCAAAACAATGCTTTTGTTATTTTCATTTAAAAGAGGTATAATATACAAAAATAATATACTAAAATACATATCTATCACAATTTTTAGAGTATCATAGACGCAAGTATCCTATTTGTAAATATTCCAAACTTTTGGACATATGTGTCATATGATTGGGTCGGGGATTTGAATATCCAAATATAAAGATATTAGACATATAAGAAAATATCAGTAAGGAAGACATAAAGGCACTTTTACTTAAGCAGAATAAATTTATTTTACATGAGAACACTGGTCTACAAGTAAAGGTTGTGAAAAAAATGAAGACGAATTATATGGCCATCGTAGAATGCGACCCAAAAACATTTTGGTCCATTATGGAATCAAGACGAAAATTGTGCATAGGTTTCTCAGTCTGTCGAGTTTTTGAGTATATATCGGTGTATCGGTGTTTTAAGTGTGGGGAATATGGTCATAGTTCAAATGAATGTGATAAAGGAGAAGCATGCCAGGTGCGGCGGAAACAATCACGTGGCAAGAGAATGTACAACTTCTAACTTGAAATGTATGAACTGTAAGAAGGCAAACACAACACAAAGTGTGAGATATGATGTGGAGCACTTTGCTTTTGATATGAATTGCCCTGTTTACAAGCGTAGAATGGAAATAGAAAGGAAAAAAATTACTTATTCTATTAATGGATAGCAATTAGCTGAAGAGCGGGGTAAACATAATCAATGTGCTATTGTGCTCTTACATCAGAATGTACAAAGTTTGAGAAACAAAATCGATCACTTTGAATATATAATAAAATCAAGGAAGATCGATGTGGTCTGCATAACGGAACACTGGTTAACAGACAGTGAAATGAACTTGTACAAAATGAATAATTATCAAATGGGTACTGCTTATTGTAGAGCAAATTCAAATCGTGGTGGGGTCAAGATACTTGTTAGTGATAAGCTGAGTTCATGCATTAAAGAGATAAAGAGAACAAATAAATATTGTAGTGATGGTATATTTGAAATTTGCGTCATTTATATTGAGTTTGAGAATGACTTAACTTGTGTATTGAATTTGTATCGGGCTCCAAATACTAATATTGATATTTTTTCTCAAAAATTGAATAGCTTTCTTTATGAGTTACGCCTTCCAATAAATTACAAATGTGTTTTATGTGGGGATTTAAATATCGATTATAAGGAAAATACTAATATTGTTAGTAACTTAAAGGATGTACTACTTAGTTATGGGTAATGTAATATAGTAAAGGAACCAACTCGTACCACAGAAAGATCGGCTACTTTTATAGATTACATATGTACAAATTATGAATTAGATGGTTTGTCTTGTATTGTTTGGAGTAATTGTCTGTCTGATCATTCGGCTCAGTTGATAGAGATTCCAATTACATCAAATCTGCATAAAATAACAAAATTTAAAAGACATTATAGTGAAACTAATATGAAATTATTTCAGCAGGAAGATTGGTATGACGTATTTCAGGCTGAAAGTTTGGATCGGGGATTTGAGGCATTTTCACATTGTTTGGAGTATTACATTAATATGTGCTTTCCCCTTAGAAAAATAAGAATGTCCAATGAGGGTCAATTTAAACCTTGGTTGACAAGAGGTATCAGAATGTCATCTATTACTTTAAAAGAATTATATCGAACGAAACTATTATCCGGAGCCGAACAAAATGCTATACATTATAGAGTCTACAAAATAATTTATAGAAAGGTTATAAGAAGGGCTAAGCTGCTTTACAATGTGAAACAATATTTTGAATCGGAGAACAAGTCAAAAACGGCTTGGAAAATAATAAACAATAACATTCAAAAAACCCGCAATACAAGAACTAACATAAGCGCCATAAGGGATGAGGATGGAATTACTTTGAAAGACAAGTATGAAATTGCTAGTTGTTTTAATAAATACTTTGTTAATCTTCCTAAGAACGTGTTGGTGAGTTCAATGGCTGCTACTAGGATTAGACGAGTGACTCCAATTCAAAACTCTATGATGTTACGGCCAGTTAACCAATATGACATAATTAAAACAGTAAGGAAACTAAAAAATACAAATTCTGTGGGGCCAGATAATATTCCTTCAGTTGTGCTGAAGAAGTCTATCAACTCAGTAATAATACCGTTAACATATTTAGTGAATTGGTCTCTGGAAACTAGTATTTTTTCGAGGGCATTAAAAACATCAAAAGTAATTCCTGTCTTCAAGAGAGGTGATCGGCTCTCCCTCTCCAACTATAGACCAATAGCTATTCTACCTACGTTATCTAATTTGTTGGAGCGTATAGTGTATGAGCAGATCATGTCCTTTCTTGTGCGCTTTAATATATTAAAATCATCACAGTACGGGTTTCGAAGTGGTCGATCGACACATTCAGCAATCTGTGAATTTTTAAACAAGATATATGAAAACATAAACGATAATTGCAAATGTGTTGGTCTGTTTATGGATCTAAGTAAAGCTTTCGATCTGGTGGATCACGCAATACTGCTGGACAAAATTCATCACTATGGATTGAGGGGTCGGTTGGGAGTGTCGTTGCAATCTACTTGTTTAACCGACACCAAGTTGTACAGATTGATGAAGCAACATCTGAAAGATTAAGGATTATTACTGGAGCGCCCCAAGGATCTGTTTGGGGTCCACTATTATTTTTAATATTTGTTAATGATCTGCCAGATGTTTGCAGTAGCGGAAATATGGTAATGTTTGGTGATGATAGCAGCTATTTAACAGGAAATAGAAACATGCAGGGAGCCATTGAAACGGTACAGGAAATGCTCAATAAATTTTATAGTTGGTTTACGAATAATAAGGCATCCCTTAATGTGGACAAAATCAGTTTTATTGCTTTTACTCCTCGAACACACACTATAACGGAGTCATATTTACTAAAAATTAACGGTAAGTTTCAAAATACAAAAAAAGACAATTCGAATGATAGGTGGGGTGTCACTACTGGCAACATGTCGGCCAATTTTTAAACAATGCAGGATTTTGACTCTACCATCACTATATATTTTGGAGATTATCATCTTTGTTAGGCGAAATTTTATAGCATTCGTAAAAAATAGTGATTTTCATCACTATGACACACGAGGCTCTGATGAACTGGTTTTACCAATACATGCATGTAAGATAGTTGAACATAATGTTTACTATAGGGGTGTGAAGCTGTATAATAAGTTGCCACAACGATTTAAGCATGTTCAGAATGACAACGAATTTAAAAAATTAGTCCACAAATTTCTTCAATTCAAAGTTTTTATAGTTTAGAAGAATATATGTCGTATCAATAATTAGATTCAATGCTTATTTATGTATACAATGTTTATTTGTGCAAGATTATCATTTCATGTAATATTTCTGAGGTATATATATATATATATATATATATATATATATATATATATATATATATATATATATATATATATAGGATAGCTCTACCCTATTCAGAGATGATAGAACTGAGTTGTTCCAAATCAATCTATTTTAACTTGTTTGACCCTAAAATTACGATAAAGGTTAAGAACCGAAATTCAGAAGGTTAACACTATTTGACTATTTTTTGAGGCTATTTGAGGCTATAATAAAAAAGATTCTTAAGAATAGAATTTATCTGCAATCGACATATCATATACTGTCGTAATGAAGCGGACATTTTAGTACTTTAGTATTACTTTTAAAAGATAAATATCAATTACTGAACGTGCTGTGTATTAAAATATAAAGCTTGTTTTAACCTTCTTTTAGGTAAAAATCATCGCAGTTTAATTCATTCGTAGATAATTCCGCATTAGAGAAATCTTTTCGTCTCTTACTGATTTTCCATAAAGGCAAAATTATTTGAGTCAGAAGCCGTTCAATCGCACAAACAAAAAGGAAGATAGATGCAGGATAAAACTGAACCGTCGATGTTGACATAGCCGGTTCAAATTGGATTCATTGAACCTGCAGCATGGCATATTATACGAAAGCTCTAAAGGCATATAAGGTTTAAATAACACAAGAACTAAAGCCACTGGATAATTCAAAACGTCGTGCATTAATCAGTGGACTCAAAGAACGAACAGATGATTTTTCACAAAAAATCGTCTTTTTGATGAAGCACATTGATTCAAAAGAAACCTTTACATCTTAAACATCTTTACATCTTATCACTATTTAGTGTGCATTATGTTCAAGAGGTGTAATCGGGCTGTATTTCTTTCAGAATGCTGCTGATGAAGTTGTAACTGTGGATGGTGGTTAATATTCTACAAAAATGCTGCTGTGAATACTGCTTTCATTCGATTTCGCCGATTAATATGGCCAGGACTATTCAGAGATGATAGAACTCAGTTGTTCCAAATTAATCTTGGTTAAGAACCGAATAAAGGTTGAGAACCGAAATTCAGAAGGTTAACACCATTTGACTATTTTTTGAGGCTATTTGAGGCTATAATAAAAAAATATTCTTAAGAATAGAATTTATCTACAATCGACATATCATATACTGTCGTAATGAATCGGACATTTTAGTACTTTAGTGTTACTTTCAAAAGATAAACAGCAATTATTGAACGTGCTGTGTATTAAAATATAAAGCTTGTTTTAACCTTCTTTTAGATAAAAATCATCGCCGTTTAATTCATTCGTAGATAATTTCGCATTAGAGAAATCTTTTCGTCTCTTACTGATTTTCCATAAAGGCAAAATTATTTGAGTCAGAAGCCGTTCAATCGCACAAACAAAAAGGAAGATAGAACCAGGATTAAACTGAACCGTCGATGTTGACATAGCCGGTTCAACTTGGATCTAAAATTAAAATTGGCATTAGTTCTTTGGTAATTTACTTGAAGTTGTTCGGTATTTACTATCGTTTTAAGTCAAATATTCGCTTAAATTTGCTTAATTAGGCTATACAAATATAACGTAATCAGTGGATTAGAAGTAGCACCAATTTCAGTTTAACTAATGTTCCTTTTTTTCAAAGTTGTTTGCAAAGAAGTTCACTTTAGATAAGTTTGACTGAAATTTGAACTGATAAAATAATTCCCTCAATACACTAGGGCAGTTCATATTAATGGAGTAATGTGTGAACTCCATCAGCAATATTGTGATGCAAGAATATTTAAAACCAAGAGGTTTAGCCATCAATTCAATTGTTAATTATCAAATCAATGAACACCAAGGGTGTTCCAGAGCGATCATTATTTCCACGTCTTTTGAATATAACATTTATAAATTATTTTTTAAATTTTTAAATGAAATGTAGTACGAAAATATATAAATCGTATTATCAATGACCTAAGATCTAAGCTTATATTCATTCGGCTTGTAGTCACTTGTGTATTTGAAAAAAAATCTAAACTCAGAAGAATTTCTGGTACTGTGAATGATAATGGAAATTAAAGACGACTAGTGAACAATAAGGGGAGCGGCAGACTAAAGACATGGTGACAGGACAATGTAAGAAGAGATGCTGAAGTACTGCTGCCCAAAAAATCTGGCAGGGTGATTGAAGCGAAGGTTGACGAGGTCAACTAAAGAATTTACCTGTAGCACCTCAACAAGAAAAAAAACGTGAATATTTGTAAGCTCAGTTGTTGAAATCATGAAAAATATCAGGACTGCTCATGTAAAATGCTAACTATGAATTAGTTTATCCGATAAAAAGTTTTCCTTTCTTGTGTGTACTATATTACCTATCTATGAAAAACCTCTATAGTCTCAAATAATCATTCTACATTTGCTACGTTTATTGAGAAACTCATTAATATTTCCAACTTTACTGTACACCTCATTAAAATTCAAAATTAGGATACAAACTTATCTTGGAAAAGGTCTATGTTATCACGCCATCTTTAAATGAATAGACGCATTATGAATGAGCTTTCACGATCACATATTTTAAAATGTCTCTTATTTGTAGTATTTTTTAAAACACCTGCTATTTGAAACGGAATCTTCAGAAATATTACTTTAAATTATACTTTCATTTGTGAATATATCTTATATACCAATGTGCTAAATACAAATAGAATCATGTATGTTTTTTTTCTCAAGTCTCATTTCAGCAGTGTAATGTATAATATTTATAAAAATGGAATCGTACGCAATACAACAACGCGTCAAAATTGTTGAATTATTTTATGAAAATGGGCGTTCAGTGAAAAATGTTTTAAGAAAATTACGTAATATTTAAGGTTTGCACAATCGTCCATCTAAAAGCATTATCAATCGAATTGTACAAAAATTTCAAGAAGCGGTTCAGTCGAAGATAAAAGAAGAGCAATATATAGTCGTCGTGGTCGTTCACAAGAGCATATTGATTTGGTACGTAAAAGTGTCGCTGAAGACCCAAAAATGTTTATTAGTCAAATTTCACTTTGACAATTTTGGATTCATTGAACCTGCAGCATGGCGTATTATACGAAAGCTTATATAAGGTTTAAATAACACAGGAACTAAAGCCACTGGATCATTCAAAACGTCGTGCATTAATCAGTGGACTCAAAATGTGGATTTTTTCACAATAAATCATCTTTTTTGATTAAGCACATTGATTCAAAAGAAACCTTTGCATCTTAAACATCTTTACATCTTATCACTATTTGGTGTGCATTATGTTCAAGAGGTGTCATCGGGCTGTATTTCTTTCAGAATGCTGCTGATGAAGTTGTAACTGTGAATGGTGGTCAATATTCTACAAAAATGCTGCTGTCAATATTGCTTTCATTCGATTTCGCCGATTAATATGGTCAGGACTCCGGTCAATCCTTCGGTTGCTCTCGAACGTACAACTCAAAACCCGACTAATGACGGCTTAAGGCCAGAAACCAGTCTCAGGAGATGCTAGTTGGCGACTGAAGGATTGAGAATTAATTATACGTGGAGTACAGGATTTTTTTCCCTTTTTTGGATAATTTTATATTCTCCATTGGCTCACTGTGTATTTTCATGCATATCTGGTACCTGAATATAGGGCCTGGGTTTGGGAACCAACGGTTTCAGACAGTAGTACAGTTACGAACCACCAGATGGCGTGAGCTCCATTTCAATGCTGCTTTTATCCGATTTGGCCGATTAATATAGTCAGGACCCTCGTCAATCCTTCAGTTGCTTTCGAACGTACAACTCAAAACCGCATTGATGAGGGCTTAAGGCCATAAACCGGTCTCGGGAGATACTTGTTGGCGTTTGATGGCAACTGAAGGAGTGGTAATTTTACGTGGAGCACAGGAAAAAATGTTTCCTTGTTTTTTGAATATTTTTATATTCTAAAATGATAACTGAATTTTTGTAGACTGAATTGAATAATATTGATCTGGAGGATGCGTGGTTCCAACAGGATAGCGCTATACAGTACAGGATAGCACTCTGCCAATGAAACTATTAATTTATTGAGAGAAAAATTTCCTGCACAAATTATTGCAAGAAATGGTGATGTTAGTTGGCTACCAAGCTCATGCGATCTTGAACTAAAGGTTGAAGTTATTCGAATCATTTGTGAGATAGTCACGGTTATGCCAAAATATCATCCAAAATTTTGACAAGAGAGTGGACGTCTATAAAGCTGCAAGAGGTGGTCATTTGATAGATAATGTCTTTCGTGTTTATATGTCATACATTATGCTTCAATTCAACGCACATTATGTGTGTTATTCAAGAATTAAAAAAACCGCTCAATTTGAAAGACCCTTTAGTATATTTTTTTCTTTATTTGGATTTTTCGCGACGATCTAAAAATTGTCGAAAAACCCAAATAAAGAAAAAATATATAAACACGCCACAATCATTCAGACATTAGCCTTTAGTAGTGTCATTGTCAACACATTAATATCATCACAAGGTAGCAAAGCTGCATAATTCTGTCGAGGCTCCATACAAGGTTTGTTTTAGGTTTAATCTTATTTTTGCAAATTTGTGTATTTTAAATCATACAAATTCTAGTTAAGCTTTTACTATCAAAACATTACCAAAAACAAAACAATGTATCTTTTGCATACTAGGTTTTATTAATATCCACTTAGGGGTGGATTTTAATAACATTGTTCAATTCAATATTTCCATGCGCGCTATAAACTGCATTTTAAAATCGATTATTTTTTTAAATATAGATTAAGCATGCAGTGCAAATCCGTAATGCATCGCCAAGCTATTTTCTGATTAAAAAATCGAATAATATACAGAGTGCAATTAAAAAACCAGAATTGAATATTGAAATGCAATATTAAAATGAATATTGAAACTTTTGAATCATTGTATTTTTAATATGCTTTAGCTTTAAGTCATATACCGTGTATGGTTACTAAGGTTATAAGTAATGTCTGAATGATTGTGACGTGTTCATATATTTTTTTTCTTTATTTGGGTTTTTTGATACGATCACGATCTAAAACTCAAAACATAATAAATAATTCGTAAGGCAAATTTATTACAAAAAAGAATCACTGAGAAATTTGTCGTGATAAGACCAGATATTTTTGATTTTTGTTGAATTTTAGATCGTGGCGAAAAACCCAAATAAAGAAAAAAAATATACTAAGGTTATAATGTTGAAAATGCAATAAAGATAGTCGCCGTTATATGCTGAAAACTTTTTCAATGATTTTTTTTGTTACAGATTTATAAAGATAGAACTCTGAAATGAACAATCATCAATATCATCAGCCACCATACCAAAATCTTGTTGGATAATGAATAATTATTTTCGTCAGTGATCTTATTAAAATGAATTCGTCTCAAATTTTGAATGTGGATTTAAATTCAACAGAAATGAGTGCGAACTTGGCAAATATGGATAACGGCCTGGTTAATATATCAAACGGAACGGACTATTATATACCTTACGATCAGAGGCCGGAAACTTATTTTGTGCCGGTTTTGTTTTTCTTAATTTTCGTGATCGGTTGTTTGGGAAATGGAACACTGGTTGTGATCTTCTTGAGGCACAGAACCATGCGAAACGTACCAAATACGTAAGTACAATAATAACTACATGTATCATAACAAGTAAATATACCTAATCTAGAACATAGTACTATAGGTTATGAGGTCAGCGTCCTACATTTAACCGGCTGGGTGTGCAGAAGGTTATTCTCATTTCCCACACTCACAGCTTACTGTCGTTCAAAGGAAACACTGAGGATTTCGATACTTCTATTTATTAACAACTAGTGTTCAATTCTACATGAATTATACATTTTTTCCCACCTTGCTATTTTTTAGAGCATCACGACTATTCCGACTATTCGCGCCAAAAACCCACCCAAAATCCTCCTCCGCAGGCTATGGCTCTAACTACGGCTGTGGTGTGGTAGCTAGCGCCTTTTACAGTAGGCGCTAAATCGGTACAAAACCTATGTTCTAGATTAACTACTGTTAGTTAGCTAACTGCGGTTAGCTGTTAAATATATTCTAATATATTTGACAGCTAACCTAAAATATATTTAAGGGCTGAATTGATTTTTGTCTTGATATTTAAGCCAGTGAAAAAAAAACTGTTGTAGTATAGTATGTATGTAGAGTAGTAGAAAAGTATGTATGTACAGTGAGAAGAATGGAATGGCATTTTTATTTAAACAGACACAAGCAAAATTGCCAAATATAGAGTAAAGAATATTCCAGAAAAATATGAGTAAATGGTTCGGAGGAGTCAACATTCGATGGCAATATGAAAAATGAGTTTTTTAATTTTAAAATTACAAATTAAAAAGCTATAATGAAAAAGGCTATATTCAACATATTCTGCATAATTAAAGAACAACGCCATACTAAGCGTATTGTTGCACTATATATATATATATATATATATATATATATATATATATATATATATATATATATATATATATATATATATATCCCCTTTGTCGATCAGACCTTGACGTGGTAAAGGGATTAGAATAGGGCAATAAAGCTTTGAGCTATGCCGTCTGGGACCTATGTTCCTCAGAGAATCACTAGCTAGATCCAAAATCTGCCAAACCGCATTGGACCAGCGTGGCATATTACGGTCAATACCTTCAACATGGTATTCCAAATATGACAGTACAACCTCAAACACGGCCCTCATTCCCCGGAGGCCAAGGGGTAACTACCTACGACAGCGGGAAGACCTGCTCCAAGGCAGAGGGTGCTAAGAATCACCGGGTTAGATCAGGCTGCCATTGGACGTTTGACATTGACTTTTGACAAGATCTGTTGATCGAACTTGCCAACATAAATTAGGATATTATTGTGCTGTGTGAAACACCTAGAAAGGGCAAAGGACTAAACCAACTGGCTTCAACTGGTAACGTACTCTACACTCGGGGTACGGAGAATGGACGATTTGGTAGAATTGGATTCCTCATCGATCGAAAGCTGGACGACAGTGTAGTCAAATTTGAAAGTGTATCTGACCGACTAGCCCAATGCGTCATTCAGCTGAATAAAAAGTTTAGGCTTCAAATCGTCCAAGCTTATACACCAACTATAAGTTATAGGGACGAGGAAATTGAGGAATTTTATGATAATCTGGCTCAGCTATTCTACAAGGAGAAATGTAGGTACAAAATCCTGATGGGTGATTTTAATACCAGAATTGGAATTACTAGAACTGGTGAAAATGCAACTGGCCCATATGGAACTGGTGAGAGGGAGACTAGAAGTGATATATTGGTTGATTTTGCTGAAGTCCTTGATTTTGAAAAGTCTATCTGCACTCACAACGATAAAACAATATTTTGCAATTGTACTGTTCTTAACAATTTTAATGTCGGAAGTGACCACCGAATGGTACTAGCAAAAGTTAAGATTAACTGTCGAACAGAGCGCAAAAGAATGGCAAGGTCAAAGAAAAGCAAAGCGGATTCAGGGAAACTGCTGGAGAGGGACAGCGATTTTGAGATTGCTTTGTCGAACCGCTTTGCTGTGTTATTAGACCCGGAAGAGATGGACATATTAGCCCAATATGAAGAAATTTCCAAAAATGTGTTTGAAACGGCTGCTTCAATAGCACCAGAAGAAAAATGTTTCAAACAGACAAAAATCTCCAGTGAAACCAGTGAAAAAACGACGTACAATGAGAAATGCAGGGAGTCCTTTTGGCAGGGTCGAGTACAACATGCAGCTCGTGCAAAAAACTCTGGAAGAAAACAAGGGCATTTTGTATGCCTTAATGCGTGAGGATGGCACAGTATGCAGGACGGGCACAGAAATGTTAGAGGTGGTCAGAAAATTTTATTGTATTGCACAGTTGTATAAAGATCAGAACCAACCAAAGACAACTATACCCCCGAAAAATAAATGCGAGATATCCTAGTTGAGGAAGTGACAAATGTTATAGAATCAATGAAAAACAGCAAGGCTCCAGGAAAGGACAGTGTCACTATCGAAATGCGTAAAGCTGGTGGTCGGATTTTACATCAAACACAGGCAAAATTATACTCAAAATGCCTCAAAGAGCAGAAAGTACCTGACTTATGGAAAAATACAGAAGTTATCCTTTTACATAAAAAAGGAGCACAGGAAGATTTAAAGAACTACCGTCCAAGAAGCCTCTTATCAGTGGTGTACAAAGATTTTACCAAGATAATATATAAAAGAATATTTAAAAAGCTGAATGATGCACAACCAAGAGAGCAGGCAGGATTTAAGAGTGGATTCAGTAGAATAGATCACATCTAGGTTGTACAGCAGACCATAGAAAGGCACAACGAATTTGACTCAATCACAAAGCGGGCCATAATGGATGCATTGCTTAGCCAAGGGGTGGACAGAACATATGTAAACCTACTAGTATCGATATATGATGGGGCTACAGCGACCATTCACTTTGACGATGTTGGAATTGATGTAGAGCGGAGTGTATGGCAGGGTGACGCAATATCGATTATTCTTTTCTCAGCCTGTCTTGAAGAAGTATTCCGCAGTCTGGATTAGGAACGGGATGGTGTAAAGATTAATGGTGCAAACTTAAACCATCTTAGATTTCCAGATGATATAGTTCTCCTTTCACAAGACCCAGAAGAGATGCAAAGATGTATACAAAAGCTGCAAAGGGCTGGCGAATCATTTGGCTTAAAAATAAACCTGAAAAAGACTCAGATTATGTTCAATAGATTTGCTGCGGAAAGAAGAACTTCAGTTTTAGGAAGGGATTTGGAGATTGTGGACCACGTTATATATCTTGGACAGAGAATTTCAATGGAGGGGGATACTGTTATGGAGGTGGAACGGCGTGTAAAATGTGGGTGGCAGACATTTGGCAGACTCAACATAGTGTTTAAGAGCAAACTCCCACATTGTCTGAAAAGAAAAGTCTTCGATCAGTGCGTCCTGCCCGTTATAACATACGGGAGTGAAACGTGGACACTCATATCAATTCAAAAACTTCGGGTAGCACAGAGATGAATGGAAAGATGTATGCTTGGCTTTACTAGGCGAGACAGAAGGCCCTGTACATAGATCAGGGAACAAACAAAAAACAAACAACTGACAAGTTTTCGAAAATTTTGGTCTATACACAAAATTACGTTTATTTTATAATTTGATAATTAGTGTGCCATGGAAATGAAAAACTAGACAAATTGTCAATTTAATAGTGTCATGTATTTAAATATTTCAGTAAAATAAATAGCACTTACAAAGGAATAATTATTTTATTCTTACGGGGAAACATTTTTTATTAATTAAGTAAGGAAAAAGTATGATCAGAGCCAGGCCAAGTCGTTCCTATTCAGCTGTCTTCTTGCGTTGGACTCGAGCCCAGCTGATGACGGCTTTGAGGCCAGAAATTGAGCCTGGGAGATGCTTGTCCCTGTGCGATGGCGACGGCTAGTTTGAAACGAGCAGAAGTACGTGGAGTACAGATGAAAGATTTCTGTTGTTTTAATATCTCTCTCCACGGCCCCACTAAGCTATCTTTTCCATATACATATATATATATATATATATATATATATATATATATATATATATATATATATATATATATATATATATATATATACCGGTTTGCTGCGTTACAAGATCCAGAGGAGGTGGAAATATCAGTTCAATATGAAGAAATCGCCAACAATGTACTTCAAACGGCTGCTTCAATAGCACCAGAGGAAAAATGTCTCAAACAAACAAAAATCTCCAGTGAGACCATTGATTTAATGAAGAAACGGCGAGCAATGAGAAATGCAGGTAGTCCTTTTGGCAGGGTCGAGTACACTGAGCTCTGCAAAACTATAAGAAAACGTATCAGAGAGGACACGCGCCGATTCAATATGCAGCTAGTGCAAAAAACCCTGGAAGAAAACAAAGGAATTAACAAAGCTAAACAGAAGCTGAGAAACAAAAGAACGCAAATATATGCTTTAAAGCGTGAGGATGGCACAGTGTGCAGGACGCGTACCCAAATGTTAGAGATTGTCAGAAGGTTTTATTCCCAGTTATATGAAGATCAGAGCCAGTCAGGGACAGCAATACCCACGGAAGAACAATATATAATACCAGATATCCTAGTGGAGGAAGTAACAAATGCTATAGAATTGATGAAGAACGGCAAGGCTCCAGGAAAGGATAGTGTAACTGTCGAAATGCTAAAAGCTGGTGGTCGGACGTTACATAAAACACTGGCAAAATTATACTCAAAATGCCTCAAAGAACAAAAAGTACCTGACTTATGGAAAAATGCAGAAGTGATCCTTTTACATAAAAAAGGAGCACAGGAAGATTTAAAGAACTACCGTCCAATAAGCCTCCTATCAGTGATGTACAAAGTTTTCACTAAGATAATTTCTAAAAGAATATTAAAAAAACTGAATGACGCACAACCAAGAGAACAAGCAGGATTCAGAAGTGGATTCAGTACAATGGATCACATCCAGGTTGTACAGCAGGTCATAGAAAGGCACAACGAATACACCATGCCACTGTGCTTGGCTTTTATCGACTACGAAAAAGCATTTGATTCCATCTCAAAGCATGCGATAATGGATGCACTGCTTAGCCAAGGTGTAGAGAGAGCCTATGTAAACCTATTAGAATCGATATATGATGGAGCTACAGCCACAATTCACCTTGATGATCTTGAAGTGGGAATTAATATAGAACGAGGTGTACGGCAGGGTGACGCAATATCGCCTATTCTTTTCTCGGCTGGCCTTGAAGAAGTATTCCGTAAACTGGATTGGGAACAGGATGGGGTAAAGATCAATGGTGCAAACTTAAACCATCTTAGATTTGCAGATGATATTATTCTCATTTCACAAGACCCAGAGGAGCTGCAAAGACGCATACAAAAACTGCAAAGGGCTGGCGAACCATTTGGCTTGAAAATAAACCTGAAAAAGAGTCAGGTTATGTTCAATAACTTCGCTCAGGATAGAAGAATTTCAGTTTTAGGAAGGGATTTAGAGATTGTGGACAGCTTTGTATATCTTAGACAGAGGATTTCCATGGAGGGGAATACCGCCCGGGAGGTGGAACGGCGTGTTAAATGTGGCTGGCAGGCATTTGGTAGGCTCAACATAGTGTTTAAGAGCAGACTCCCACTTTGCCTGAAAAGAAAAGTATTCGATCAGTGCGTTCTACCCGTTATGACATACGGAAGTGAAACCTGGACACTCACATCGCAATCAATTCAAAAACTTCGGGTGGCACAGAGGGGAATGGAAAGATGTATGCTTGGCATTACAAGACGAGATAGAAAGTCCTGCGCATGAATCAGGGAACAAACAAAAGTCTGTGACATCATTGGAAGAGTAAAACAGTTGAAATGGAGATGGGCAGGCCATATGGCGAGGCGATGGGACGACAGATGGACCAAGGCAATCCTGGAGTGGATACCGCTTGATCGCAAACGCCCGCGAAGAAGACCGAAAGCACGATGGACTGATGAGATCGTTAAGTATATTGGACCCGAGTGGCAGAGGAAAGCCCAGGACCGTGAAGGTTGGAAGCATGCTGAAGAGGCCTTCATCCTGCAGTGGATCGATACGGGCTGATGATGATATATATATATATATATATATATATATATATATATATATATATATATATATATATATATATATATATATATATATATATATATATATATATATATATATGTATATACTCTCCTACGCATATATTCTGCTAACCTAATAATGAAGCAATTTCAATACATCGTAAATAATTTCAGTTTGAGTTGACTAATTTAAAATATTGCGGTAAAAGCTAAATTTGCAAGATATTGCAATATGTCGCAGCATAATATCAATTAACAGTTATATTGGATAATTAAACAGACCCCAATCAAATACCATTAATTATGATTAAACATTGTTTCTATAATTGAGATAGATTACATTTTTGAAGTTGTGGCGTGAATTTAATATTTCAAACAAAATATACCAGTAATGATATAGTAAATATCTGATTATAATAATCTTGCTATATACTGATAAAAATAATATTGAATCAAAGAGAGGTGTGTGAACTCTATCAGTATCACCAAACTCGAAGAGTTATAGTATCACTTTTGGAAGCGCGTTTCACTAACGATGTTAGCCTAACCATGCTAACAGATTTAATCATCTCCTGATGATGCTAACATATTGGAGTGGAGGTGTTCAGAAGTTTTAAAAGAGATTTTGTGTTTAGTGGTAAATGAATTCGAGTTTAGTGTTTTACATCGAAGGTTCCAGTAGAAGAATTGATGTATCAGTTTAGTTGATATAAAAACATATAAAACGTTTTGATTCAAGCCATACCTTATTGTTCTTGTCTACAAGAATCCCACCACATAATTGTAGATTGGAAGATTAATTAAGGTGTTCGTAAATGTTGTCTGTTTAAAAGATTAGTCTCTCTTCCTTTGGTGTTTCAACTCCCGCTCTCCCTTTATAGGTCATGGCTTCACTATTACTATTCTTCTTTCTTCAACATCGCAGATTGAACTCCATGAAGAAAAACCCCTATCTAATTCGGTGCTCCTCTGAGCACTCTTCAATATGCCTCTATGAGTACTTTTTCATTAAAATTATTTCGTATGATCTACAATCGGAGGCAAAAGTACTGAAAATGAATATTAATAAAACTGTGCAAAATTGGTTTCAAACAGTTTAAGTTACATAATCTGAAAGTTTGGAACGCTTGATAGCTTTTCTTTGTATATTTGTAACGTGTTTAACTTATTATATTATTGACAAGATCAGGTATAAAATCACGATAATTTTAAATTGCGATAACTTTTGAACGGTTTGGTCAATCGACTTAAAATTTTCCGTCGCTTAAGGAATGAGTAAAGAACCTTATGTCAAATTTTGAAAGTTTTGTAACATTTTAACATACCTCCGATGATACATCCTTAAAATTTAAAATATTGATCATTAATTATTATCAAAAATAAATAATATTTAGAGATTTTAATTAATGTTTCAGTATAGTTAAAAATTCCATGTTCGTAGTTCTAAAGATTTAAATCAAAACTGTTTTTGTCGAAAGCTACAATCAAAGAATATTCACTACGATAAGTTAGTTCAGTTTTTTTCATATTTTTTATCATTGTTAAATTCATTCTAAATTATAAGTGAAATTTGCACATTCTTTTTTAATTATGCATAATTTTCTAACAATATCTTTATTAATTCTACTTTTCTATATTATTTTTGTTTCACGAATTTATGATTTTCAGTACTTTTGCCTTCGATTATACCCCCGATACATCCATAAAACCTTTAATTATTAAATTACTGATCTATGATCAGTGATCTATTTACGTCACACATTGAAGTCACTATTTACACACTACATTGAAGGTATTTACGTCTTTTGGATAATACATAGCCCTTGAAAATTACTATTTTTTAAGTGCTTGTTCGTAATTTCAGGTATTAAATACTATTTCAATCAGAAAATACCTATTTCCTACCCCCCACGCACACACACACACACACATACAATTACACATATATACACACATACACAGAGCTCTACACTTAAATGTCTGTGATTGTTTCTAGACAAGACTGTAAAATCCGACGACGAATTACCCTCAGTCACGCCAGTTAAAGGCTGGGTAAAGCCGGATGCCTTCTTAGAAGTGTTCTACGTTGGGTGCTTTAAGCTGTACGTCCGGTCGCTAAATAGCCTTAGTTACTGATGCGCTTCTAACCCTAAAACCTTTACATTCAATCTAACAAGAAGGATCTCTGATTAAATCTTCGCATAATCAGTAGTACCATCTGTGCGTTAATGCAAGCATTTTTAATTGATATGATAAAATATGATAAATTGATATGATAAAAATATTAAGAAATTCTATTTACATTCGATATCAAGTAGTATTAAGGAGTAGGCCCACTATAGGAAGCACTAACAACTTGTTACTAGTATAAAATTCCAGTAATGGTACTGTTAACAGATTTTAGTAATGCCTATGATTCAGTAAAGAGATCCAGAATGATAAAAAAAATGGAAATATGGTTAAACATGACATTGTAGAGAACAACGGCTAATATAGGTATAAAATGGGGAATTGAGACGATATTTTCTGATCAAGGTAGGTCTAAAGCTATGAAATTCACTATCAAGCCTGTTATTAAACATGGTTTTAGAAATGATTATTTGGGAGTGTCAGAGAAAGGGACATACTTTACAGAAGTCATTAAATAGTGAGTTAAACAGACAATAATGCAATAATTGCGGGAAGTGATATAGAAATAAAAGAAATAACAAGAAGGTTAGTGGAGGTAGCATATGAGTTTGGTTTAAAAATCAATCAAAAGAAAAGCAAACTAATGTTAGTATAAGGTACACAAGGAAAGGTCCCGAAAGTAGAAGTTAATTTAGAACTAGGAAAAACGACTTTTGGAAGCGTGAAAGAATTTCTCTATTTAGGGGTAAGAATAACAAATAATTGTGAAGAAGAGAATGCAGAGTTCCTTGAATTACCCACCTAATAAGATAATCCAGAAATACCAAATTAAAATTATAAAAGGCAGTATTGAGACCAATTTATTTGTATGGATGTGAAGCAAGGGTTCTAAACAAAAAAAAGGAAGAGAAGTTAATATAGGAAAGTAGAATAAGCAGAAGAATAACAGGAGGAAGAAAAGTCGATGGCTTGATGGGATGAGATGAACGAGTGAGGAAATTAATATTGTTTCGAAATATTATCATTCCAAGTATAAGCTTATGCTTATACTGGGATTAATAAAATCGAGAAGACTGCAGTAGCTGGTCTATATGGAGAAAAACCTCATATCTCTTCGGGAGGAAGTGAGGAGTATTGCATGAAGAATGCACAATGTAAAAGAAAGAAAGGGCCAAACAAGCAATGGAGAGAGGCTCTCTTGGAAGATTTGAGAGAGGAGATAAAAGATTGGAGGGACAGGAAAACTTGAAGAAGAATCACAAAGCAGTTGGTCTAAAGGCCTGTAATGTGGCGGTGTAACATAACATCCTAAGCATTGTAACCAAAATTTTTCTTTTGAAAAAATCAAATGAAAAATCCTGGCCACAGCGATGGCAGCCGTTCACCGAAGGCACCGGGTAGAAGGTCCTAAATGAGATGATGCGGCACATTAAAAGAGTGCCATCCAGTTCGTTAAATTATCTTATAAACAGTAGACCCTGGAACTGGGAAGTGGTTTATCTTTAAAGAAACTATTGCATTCATTTTATACTTTTAATAAACGTAACCAGACTAAAAGAAACAACACAAAGTACATAAAAATTTAAAAAAATAAAACAATAAAATAACACAGGGAGGTTTAGGGACTGGGATCCACTTAACCCTCCTTTGGAAAACAAAGAAAACGGAACAAGCTTCCCTAACTTACACGAGCTGGTCTGTAGTTCTCAGTAACTTTAAATTAGATGGTACTAAGTCTACTTAAACAACACTAAACAAATGGTGTTAACTTAAAAGTAACCATATAGGATCAATTAAATTATGCTAAATCAACTATAATAAATCTGATCGACCGGTAAATTGTCTATTTGGCAATGGTAGTCAAAGAAGTAGGCAATTAATAAAAAAAGAAACGTGAAACATTAATTCAATAAGAAAATATATTAAAAATTATTATTGTATTTGACCTTATTATTCCTTTGTCTCGCCGCTTGTCTATCCAGTACTGGAGAATCCAAGTACCAATTAGTATGCCTACTGGCAATTCGGTGTCCCTATGCGGGAATCTCCAAAAAGTGTAGAATCTGTACTGACCGAGTAGTGTGCAAAGTAACCCCAAAAAAAGTCTGGTTTCGGTAATGGTTTGGTTCCGAAATAACTAGTTTTACAAAGGCCTGGTCCTTGATTGACCGGATTCCCTAATTACCGGGTCATAAAACCCTCTACAAGCATATCAGAAAAAATAAGCTTACTCACTCAGCTCTCTCACTGCAGCTCTCACTAACTTTTATAAAAACTGCACTATTTCACGGGCTATACCAGATTTGATATTATCTAAGATACTACCTATATTATATACCTATATATACCTATACCTAACCTATACCTATATACCTATAGTATAACTATAGTATACCTATACCTATATAACTAACCTATACCTATATACCTATATCTATATACCTATAGTTTCGATGATTCTAGAACGACTAAAAAGGCATACTCCTGTATAACGCTTATCCTTAACGCAATTAATAGTTGTCCTCATAACGGTAGAAGGTTCAATCCTGTCAGTATTTTAGGAAAATTTGAGCCTGCTTCTTTCATGCCAACAGCCGTTTTTTTTCAAATTCGGATTTCGGACTTCTGGAATTATACTTTTACCGATATGATCGGTAAAAGTGTTTATTAGAATCTCAAGAATACTGTCTAGCTTAGTACCAAAAATACCTCACAACATGGCAGAAAGAAAAATGTTTAAATCTCTTACTTGGCCACGTTATTAGGAATTGCATACATAAACATAAAAATAAACAAGCAAAAAGTGTATCAATTTTCGTTTCCCGTTTGATTCAAATATGCACTTCTTGCAAGCAATTATATTAAAATTAGCAAACATGTTCCCTAAATATTTTATAAGGCCCGCTGGCTAAATTAAACATTAAGAACGAGAATGCAAATTAAGAAAAGCGAAATGCATTCAATTATACTTAAACCAAAACCGGAAATGAGAATATACGTTTTGGTATAATCCAAAATGGATATCTGGATTTATTTCCTCTGGAAATTTTAAAGCGTACGTTTCCTGCTTCAGAATAATAATTATTAAAAAAAGCCCTGCCATCTTTTGGGATTAATTTAATATTTTAATAAACCGAATGTTTATTCTGGGTTGTATGGACTATTTAGAAGTTAATCTTCTATGTTCATCTTAATTTCTGAACAGTTATTTTTCATTTGGGTTACATTTTGAAAACGGATGCTAAATGATCGTGATTATAAAGTTTAATTAAACTTTCAAGTTTGCTGCTCTAATATGCTCGTGAAGATAATGATAATCACAAAGCATCATCTCAACAAAAATCTATAGTAATTAACATGAAATATATATTATTTTTTCTGATATTTTATCTTAAACAAAAACAACGTAACGTAAAAGTATATCCATGTATATGTTTTCTATAAAATATTCTTTTATTAATGTTTAGCTAATGTACTTCTAAAAAAAACATTATTTATTTCGCTGGTTACTTGGCGTTAAGAAATAACTCGTAGCTCCATTAAAAATTGTCTAGATTGGCTAATTTTTCATGGATGGCGTTCATTAATGATCATTTAGCTTCAAATTAGTTCCATTTTTCAGAGTATAACAAAACAAAATTCGTTTAAAATACAAAATAAATTATAATCGGTTTTATATTGACCAATATGGATTAAGATCGTTTTTAAATTATGCTTGCACGATGCGACAATAGCAGCTAAATGGAATAACGCTGTAACCATCATCACTTCATGATTGGAAAAAATTAGAAACAAATTAGATTACTACCTGCTCAAAGAACAGACAACTATATTCAGACCATTAAGCTATTGATGGAAAAGTCACATGAATATAATAGACCCGTACCTCTCGCATTTGTACATTTTCACAAGGCATTTGATAGTAACCTATACAATGGCACTAATGAAGCACTCATGGAAAGCCGCGTCGAATATCGAGACACCAACCTTATTTCAAACTTATACAAGAACGCCATAATTACAGTCAAGTTTTACGAATCTATAAACCAGATAAGTCTTAAACATGGAGTTTGGAAGGGAGATACATTGTCTCCAAAACTTCTTATAAGTGTTCTTCAATATGCCTTCCAAATGTTAAACTAGGACACTAAATTTATAACAATTAACGACGAAAAACTCTGTCAGCTGTGTTTTGTTGACGATGATGAAATGATGCTGATGAAATCATGCTGTAAGAACTATCTGTGGTATATGAGGATCAGCTTCAAGAAAATAAAATTCATGACTAACCTTGTATTATCAAATTACCCTATAGTATCTGAAGAGGAAATTAAACTAGTCTATCTATACATATACCTGAGCCACGAAATAAAAATTAACGGCAGAACTTAAAAGAAAAATAAGTCGCGCATGGGCAGCACAGCACAGCACAGCACAGCACAGCACAGCACAGCACAGCACAGCACAGCACAGCACAGCACAGCACAGCACAGCACAGCACAGCACAGCACAGCACAGCACAGCACAGCACAGCACAGCACAGCACAGCACAACATAACACAACTCAACATAACATAACACAACACAACACAGCACAACATACCACACTGGCACAACTGGCACAACACGCTGTCACAACACCAGCATAACATAACATAACATAACATAACATAACATAACATAACATAACATAACATAACATAACATAACTTAACTTAACATAACATAATATAGCATAAAAACATAACATGGGCAGCACAGCACATGTTAACATAACAACATAACATAAACACATAACATAACAACATAACATAACATCGAAATTTAGAGAAGATAATTTAGAATTATATTAGATGTGTTTTGGCAAAGGCATTGAATTAAGCAATCATTTCGATGTATAAGAAATACGAGAGTAGGACCTTTTTTAAAATTTTAAAATCAACTATAATGTTAATTATGTTATGTTGCACTCCAGCTTCAAAATATTTGCATATTACATTTCTATTTATTTTATCTTTTGTTCTAATAAACCAATTATATATTATCGTTATTAGTTCTTTTTTTACAGTCTATACCTTATGCAGTATCATATAAGTAAATGTTCTAAAACTTTTCATTGCAATGGCTTGCAGAATAAGTTCACATCAGTAATAATTGTCCCATGTTGTAATAATTGCCCCAAATTTCGAAACATAGTTACACAGCGAGTTGAATTAACAGTTATTATGGCGCGAAAATTCCGCACTTGTTATTTTTAAACTGTAGTGGTCTGTGGTCCAATTCATGAGGATTTTCTGAAGACCAAAATAGACATTTTTGTTTATTTACTGCCACATTTAAATGAAAACAAACTTCGTTTTCTGCAAACATTGAAAATTTGAATAAATGTGAGACATTGTTGATACTCCCGTTCATTCAACTCTTATACAGTACTTTTATAAAGTACTCTTACTCATTCCGAGTTAAAAAAAGCGTGCCACCTAACAAAGTGGATTGGGATGGGATTTTCAGAATCCCTGTCTCCCTTACTCTATATACATTCTGCGGTCTGCGCACTGATCGAGAAGAACCATAATACAGCTATCCCTCCGAGAATGGTGTTGCGCCTGAGGATCTCACTGTGACATCTGCTATTGAAATGGGCCCTGAAGAGCTGTTGCAGTTTAAACACGGAGCCACCATGTTGATAAACGGTTCGTAAGTAAATACAAATTATTTTCAATTCTAAAACGACATGATGGATACTAAACAGCTTCATAGAGATATTCGATAGACACTTGCCACAGTATCTCTTGCCCCGCTACCTGCCGAATACTGTCCATTCCAAAAACGTTCATTTTCCATGGACTACCTTCAATAACTGAAATTTATTCTAAATGAATTATTCTCTAGATAAGGCAATATTTGGCCGATAACTCAAAGCAATTTTTCATTTTCCATTTTTCTCAATCCTGCCAATCACTTGCCGATGAATGTGTTCTCATAATTACAACTACTATATACAGAGCTGTATAAAATATATAACAATTACAAGCTACAGCTCATACGTATACATACAAACTGGCTAAATTGCTCAGACATTGTCTAGAGCGAGCGAGAGATTTGGAATAATCTATCTTACATAACCCGTTTCGGAGTCACTCATCCTTATTTTTTTAGTTAGTAATAACACAAGGATCAAATTTGTTTAATACAAGCTAATTGTTTGTATTGTACTGATACGAAAGAAATTAAATATATCTATGCACGTATTTATTTTCTTGTAGAGATACTTGTTCGATTACTTGTGCCTATCCAAAAGTCAATATCAATATCCAAATTTAGAACAAAATGTTTGTATTTATAAATATTATATATATATATATATATATATATATATATATATATATATATATATATATATATATATATATATATATATATATATATATATATATATATATATATATATATATATTTATACAAATTTAGTTCAGTTTATCATTGGTACATTTATTTGAAATAACTTAAATTTAATATAATTTTTAACCTAGCAGCTTTCGCAAGATCTTTCTAACTTCTTAGCTCTCTAATTTTACCTAAATTAAACCTACATGTTCTTTGACAGTGCACATTTTTTACAAACGTATAATCTTACGCAAACGTCCCTTTCCACTGGTATACTGGATATTGTTTATTTACACAGTCCTCTATTCCTCTTTAACTTTATATTCATTATATTGTTTACATTGCTGGGAAGTTCTACTTGATAAGCTGCTTCCTTCAGTTTGTCACCACATCCGTAAATATTTTCGACTTGTACTGATGTATACTATGTGACAGAAATTGAAACACTCAGAAGGGGATGTTTGTTATTGCAAGAAGTAAACAAATTAAATTATATATATATATATATATATATATATATATATATATATATATATATATATATATATATATATATATATATATATATATATATATATATATGTATATATATATATATATATATATATATATATATATATATATATATATATGTATATATATATATATATATATATATATATATATATATATATATATTGATTGCTTGACCCACCCATCCCTTAAGGATACATGTAGGAAGGGTACATGTAGGAAGACGGGAAGTCGGCGAAAAGTATGGGTTGTTGACTGTGGATGGGGTCTTCCTATTCTTGATGAGAGAGCACATGTCGGTGCCCTGAAGAGTCTAAACATCAAGAGACGAAACATGTGCCCTTCAATGAAAGGGATGGGTGTGGCCCGTTATAATGTAAAATTGACTGGTTAAAGGTTATTTTTATTTTCGTTATTAGTGTTAAAATAGTGCATATAATTTAAAAAAAAAACATTAAACATGTCGTAGTTTACGTTTTGTGTTGGTTTTCCACATTAAATACAGGGAGTTAAAAATATAGATTCCGAAAGTGAGAAAATAATTTATAGAAACTCAATTATGACACTAAGAATTATGAATATTATCGGAATGATTTTTATTCTCTAAATATGACCGAATATACAAAGACAAAAAATGCTTAATATTATATACATTTTGCTAAAAACCCAACTTTTAATAAAGAAATGGCACGAATACAAGCGCCAGTTGTTATGGAGCTAAAATCAATATTTTAACATTGTATCGTCAGTAGTACATACTGGCATTTTAATCAGTTTCTATCCGTTGCTTGTGGCGTGATATCTAACGCATATTTTAAAAGACTGATCAAACAATCACAATAGAGCATCGCTAACGTTTTTTTTTTAATGGAAATCATCAGAAAAACTCACACCAGAAATACTCTACTTTAAAAATCACACGCAGATACTACGCTAATCAATTTTTACGATTTAAAAAGTATAACGTATGCGGAATTATTTCCGAATAACCATAATGTTCGGGGAATATTTCTTATATATACTGGAACAAAACACCACATTTTTAATTGTCTGAAATTTTTATATTAAAACTCTTATTGTAACTTATATTGTAACTCTCAAAGGCTTACCTGCTTTAGAAAATCTAGCCCCCTGAGATAATTTTCTGTTTCACTTAAATAGAAAACCAATTTCGTATTAATCAATTACAACATATTTAGTTTATTGTTAATATATGATCCTAATAAATTATTATAATACTATAAGGATATATTAATATAATACAGTAACATGCTATTATAATATAATAATATGTAATTACAATAATATTTTATCCTCTATCGAGGATATTGTTCTAAGTTTTCCATCCCTTAAAACCGTTATTCAATTTTTTATTCGAAATTTAATTTTTGCTAAAATTGTATTGGCCCAAGAATATTTGATTTTGAAGACATTATCAATACGACATTAATGTGCATATTCATCCTCTTTGAATATAATCGACACATCTTGAATATTTGTTGAAGTATTATATAGAATGAATGGAGGTTTATTCAACCCGTCACGACCTAAAGCCAGGTATGCGGATGACTATACGCTTGTAGAGACGACTTTGTAGGCGGTGCTGGACTTGGGAAAAATTGCAATAAACGGATATTGCAACAAGCTCATATTATTGTCAGTTTTCAACAACTGGAAGTCAAATTTTCAACTCTGCCGATATGCAAGCTGAGATTTTGTAAAACAAAATGTGCTGTTGCCAGTTTTGGACTTCTAATGAGAAGGGTGTTTAGCAACCTAGACTGAAGAGAAACACACTAAAATCAGTGTTTACAATGCCATCATAATTTCCACTCTTCTGTATGGTGCTGAATGGGTCCCTTATCGGAAGCAAATAAAACAACTCGAGAGAACTCAAGGCTATCTCTGAAAAATCTTGAGAATAAAATTGCAAGACTATCACACGTAGAGGTAAAGCGCCAACAGTTTGAGCAAAGAATACCAGATCATAAAAGCTTAGCTGAAATGGTTAGGTTGTTGCTAAATGATGCAGGACACTATGATGCCCTCTATGGTGAACTAAAGAACAAGAGTGAATGTCAAGCGTGTTTGAATAGAAAAAAATGGTAAATAATAGGCACAAATGGCATGAGGAGACACATAGAGCTGTGCAGCTCCATGAGGAAATTAATGGTCAAAAAGTCGCAGCCAAAAGGCAGGCGCGGAAAGCCAAACAGGAAGAACCGAGTGTTCCAATTCTGTATCCTCCTGACCTTAAATGCCCTGCATGTTGAAGACCATACAGATCTAAGCTGGGTTATTTCGACCATTATAAAACCCATAATTCTTCAATAATGCCTCAGCAAAATTAGTATAGAATTAATAGCCATCATCTGAGCGATAGAATAAAATTAGACTCTATTTCTATTTGAAATTCATTACGTAAACGCGATTAAATTGTGTATTTTCTCAATATTACTCTTCATTCACGCTAAAATAAAGAATGTTGAAGTAACTTAATTCGAAAAAGTCAGCTTCTGATCATTGGCCACTTTTTCGATGACCCTCCTAACAAAATCTCAGGTCATTGTCCACTTCTTCGGCACCGTGATGCTTTTTCAAACTCAAATGACGACCGAGAATCGAACCTGAGGACACATGTCATCAGCAGCACCAAACTTGTCCAGAACCCCGCCAGCTTTACTACTGATAGTGTTCGAAATAAGCGCAAAGTGATTTGTTCGCAAAGAAAGTCTCGATGTCTACCTGACGGAATTCAAAAAGGGCCATGTAATACTTGTTATAGCAATTAAATGGCTGAGTTAAGTTAACGCTCACAACTAAGTAAATCGAAGAAAGCAATCAATGAGAAAGAAATTTTATTGGGCCAGCAGAATGGGAGTTTTGAACAATCATGACAAGAAGCTCAGAATAATGACATAAAGGCTCTGCAAGAATGATTGCAATATCACTACTTAAATAGTATTAGTAAGTACTACTTAAATAAAAAATATCTATTTGTTATAATTGATTAAATTTAATATCAAACATTATGAACGTTCATTTTTATCTCTAGGTAAATCTGTACACATATATACACTCGGGCTATAGCATTCGGCGAGGCATTCCATGTCAAATTGACCACTTTTGAACTCAACATCTTCTGTTTCTGCTGAGATTTTTTATATGTTATAGTACCCCGCTAAATACTTTTCTGTGATTTTTTTTGATTTTTTAGTCAACCGGAATAAAATTATGAATTTTTTAAACGGCGTTTTATTTTTCAAATAGTCATCTCTTCCAAAAATTGTCCAAATAAAAAGTTTTTAGTATTTCTTTTTGAATGTTTGAAACTTTTCCGAAATAATACAAAAAATATTTCAATTTATCTTCTATAAAATGTTTGAGCTTTTCAGAAAAAAATCATTAATTTTTCAAATTTAGCAATTTTTTATTTTTTAATTTTTTTTCTTCAAAAAAATTTCCATTTATTCAACTTTTCTTGTATTTTTCTTTTAATAATTTTTTTTCCTTCCTTTTTTCACAATTTCACTTTGTTTTTGTTTGTTTTTATAATTAAATAATATAGAAAAATAGACTGAAAAAAATGGCTAAGGATGGGACTTACGGCGTCAAACGTAGAATGAATTGAAGTTTTTTTTGGGGAAAAAAGGAAAAAAATTATAAACTAATTATTTTTTCCAAAAAAAAAAAAATTTGTAAAACATGAATTAAAATGTTTTTGAATATTTTTTTTAAGTTCATTCAAAAACTAAATAATTTAAATAAAAAAACGTCTTTTTTGGTTAATTTTTGGAAGAGTTATGATTATCAAAAAAATTGCCGATTTCTTGAAAAATTCATAACTTTTTTCCGGTTGAGTAAAAAATTTGAAAAAAATCACAGATAGTGTATTGTCAGTAGATAGTGTATAGTAGTATAGTCAGCCAAATCAAAACGGGTCGGATTTAAAAGTGGTTGATTTGGCATGGAATGCGCCATACACATCGGGTTATTCTGAAAGAATTTCATAGAAAACTGAAAGAATATATATTTTTTTAAATTAACTAAAATGTCACAAAGTTATATACAAAAACATCTTGTCCTAATATTAATACTGACAGACTAGGGTAACAACAAAACGTAAATCGATAAAGCCTCCACAAGATAATAAATATTTGTATGGATATGTTTAGTTTGCTTTTGTGCCAGGCCTAGGCAAACAATAGCCACTAACTAGCTTTGATGATGCTTTACATTTCGGTAACATATTAGGAAAAGTTTCAGTTCTATGCTGCAAATAATTAAATAGATTTGTAATAGCAAGTAATTTTGATATTCATAAATAACCAACCTGATATAAAGAAAGTTTTTTTTTTGGTTATAAAGCAGGTTTCTATTCGATTATACAGTGAAAACGACCATACATCGTTTAATGATTTAGGGGAATCAAATCAATTTGTTCTGTAAGCACTGAAAAATTATACAAAATAGAGAATTATACAAATCGTTGTCTTACGCATTGACCAGAATTGACCAGAACCAAACGAAAATTATTTTTCAATCATGAAAATCGATTGTCGTTCGAAAATTTCCGGCCTGAGAGCTGAACACATGATTTCTATGAATTATTTTGCAACGTAGTTACTTTGCAATTCAATGCGGTTGACCAACAATATTTCATCTTTTTTAATACATTCAGTATAATAAATTTTCTCCTACTATGGAAAGAGCTTTTTTCAACTTTAACCCCATCATTTGAAAGCGACTCTGGTTCAATCGGCATTTCTTCAAGTTTGGGAAGAGGAAGTAATCACTGAGAGACATATCTGGTGAATACGTTATATGCATATGCACTTAATTACGGCGAATACGTTGTATGCGTACGAAACTTAATTCATGGCCTTTTGCATCAAGAACTCGAGACGTGTGAGCATGTGTATTATAGTGGTAAAAGATTGTATTATAGTGGTAACTACATTCTTTTTAGCCAAACTCGGACGTTTATCCTAAATAACACCCTTCAATTGGTGGAGAAGAGAAGTGTAATATTTTCGGTAATGGTCTTTCCTATTGTGAAGTGTTCTATGGACACCACACCACGAAAGTCTCAGAAAATCATAGCCATAACTTTTTCTACATTTTGGACTTCTGTTTTACAACTTACTATGTAGATATTTGTAATATTTTTGTCGATCGGACGACTCATCTCAACTTCAGCAGTATATAGGAGGAACTTAAGAACCGACGAGTTTTTCCACTGTTTTTTACTAGGGAATCCAATAGCTGAAAAAAAAATTGTAAAAGCCTATCAAATAATGTTTTTTTTGTGATAGGTGTTTTTCCCGCCATCAATTTATATCATTATTTAGTTTTAAATAAATTGCTTTTGCTACGGCAAAAGGTATCGTTGAGTTTATTAAATTTTTAATTTTTTTTTGTTGGTTCAATAAACTTTGCAGTCAAGTTTGTTTCAAATTTATTTAAAATCTGTAACACAAAATTGAATTAATTTATACTAATGAATTAATTAATCTTATAAAGAAAAGAAAAACTAAGTTAGTTATTAAATGAACATCAGTGACAACATTTTTAAAAACTGATTATGAAAAATATTCAATTGTGATACGTGGGTGGTTCGAAAAGTATGATTCGGCATACAAGGGAATAAAAAATTAACCATGTTAGCTAATCTGTTAGCAGTATCAGGAGATAATTTTTTTATCTGAAATATCTGAAATGAGTTTACAACAGGCATGAGGGCTGGGGGTTAAATCATCTCCTTATGATGCTAGTATATTTGGCGAGACGCGGGCAGAGAAATTTTATGAAAGTGATTCGGTGCGTAGTTGTAAATCTCTCCGAGTTCAAAATATCCTCTCCATTTTCTTCATAAAATTCATATTTATGAAGATATTCTCGATAATAAATTCATTAACCAACATTTCGTAACTTAAGTAGAATTTACAATCATTTATTTAATGATATCGATTTAATAACGACTTCAATATTAAAATATAAATAACAATTAAATATAAAAATTATATTAATATAAAAATATTAAAATTATTATATTAATAAAATATCTAGAATTTATTATAGTTTTACAAAATTGTTTATATTTCAGAAAAAATGACGTTTGTAGGTCTTAAAATAATTGCTATATGGAGTTAATGAATTTATTATCGAGAATATCTCCGTAAATATAAATTTTATGAAAAAAATGGAAATTACATTTTTGTAGAGAAGTTAATTTACTATAAAATTGTTTCTGTATCATTTTCTCATATCCGTATACTTTAAGAGATACTTACAAAAAACTACGATTTTGTCAAAAAATTTACTTAGATCGTCTTGAGGCACGTGATATTTTTGTTTAAAAAAAATCCCCCGTATTTTTTCATCAAAAGGGGACTTTTTTTGGGGCGCCGGAAAACAAATAATTTTTAACGACCACCCTACTGCTCAATCGTTGCTTCCTTATACAATTTATATATTTTTCGGTTTGCATGTCTCTTCTATCTTTCATTTATCTTCTTATCTCTGTATGTTCTTATTCAAATTGTTCTAGTATATACCTTCCATGTCTAACATGTTTCTTTTTACTTAACATAATATTGCATAATTATGCTTCGTATTATTGTTTAAAGTACTTCCCGTACTACTCATTTTTGAGAATACCATCCAAATTCACGATTCTAAATGAAAGTTTGAAATGAACGAAAATTTTCCTGACTAAATTATTTCCATTTATTATGAGTTTCAGTTTTGGGTATAGTTAGAAGTTGCTCGTTGCCAAATCAGGCAAATATGGAGGTAATAAAATAATACGAAAAATTTTAGCCAAGATTTTACATACAATTTTGCTTTCCCTTGTAATTATATGATAAAATGAAGTGTACAGTGAAATTAGGAATTGTACCAAGCCAGGACCTTGGCAAACAAACGCAATTTGAAAAAACGTCGCCTATTTTAGACAATTCTTTTCAGTTATTGTGGATGAAGTTTTAAATCAACCATTGTGTATGGACCTGGATGGTACATGACTTCAATAAGATCACGCTACTAGCTAGCCCAGAGGTACCCATTTCTTATGATTCTTTCGTCTAGGTTTTGAATATCTACTTTTAAAAATTAATAAGATGATATTAATTTGATAATATCCTTAATAAGTATCTGGATTTACGTAGATTTAATCTTACTTTAATACAATTTATTGCTTGTCTTAGGGTAAAGGCAGCGATAATCCTAATTGATAGGAGGAACCTAAGAACTGACGAATTTTTCCACTGTTTTTTACTAGAGAATCCAATAGCTGAAAAAGGAATTGTAAAAGCCTATCAAATAATGTTTTTTTTGTGATAGGTGTTTTCCCCGCCATCAATTTATATCATTATTTAGTTTTAAATAAATTGCTTTTGCTACGGCAAATGGTATAGTTGAGTTTATTAATTTTTTTTTTGTTGATTAAATAAACTTTGCAATGAAGTTTGTTTCAAATTTATTTGAAATCTGTAACACAAAATTGAATTAATTTATATTAATGAATGAATTAATCTTATAAAAAAAACTAAGTTAGTTATTAAATGAACATTAGTGACAACATTTTTAAAAACTGATTATAAAAAATATTCAATTGTGACACGTGGGTATAAAATTAAATATAAAAATATTAAAATTATTATATTATTAAAATATCTAGAATTTATTATAGTTTTACGAAATTGTTCATATTTCAGGAAAAATTACGTTTTGTAGGTCTTAAAATGTTGGCTATATGGAGTTAATGAAATTTTATCGAGAATATTTCCATTAATATGAATTTTATGAAGAAAATGGAAACGACGTTTTTTGTAAAGAATTTAATTTACTATAAAATTGCTTCTGTATCTTTTTCTCATATTCGTATACTTTAAAAGATACTTAAAAAAAACTACGATTTTGTCAAAAAATTAACTTAGATCGTCTTAAGGCACGTGTTATATTTGTTAAAAAAAATCCCCCGTATTTTCTCATCAAAAGAAAGGTTTTTTAGGGCCTCGGAAAAAAAATAATTTTTAACGACCACCCTATTGAGTAGGTAATAAGATATAGAAGATTACAATGGTTGGAACACCTTGAGCACATGAACAATACAGGAATAGTAAGAGGAATTGCATGAAAAAAAACCTAAGAGAGGAAGCGTAAGGTTGAGAAAGTGGAGAAATGTAGTAATAAATGATATAAGAGAGGAAGAGCTAAAAAACTGCAGGAAACCTACGATGTACAAAGAGAAATGGAAGAAAATTACAAACTATAAGTCTATACGATTCTGTAAATATATATATATATATATATATATATATATAT
This sequence comes from Cosmopolites sordidus, assembly GCA_031761425.1. NCBI lineage: Eukaryota > Metazoa > Arthropoda > Insecta > Coleoptera > Curculionidae > Cosmopolites > Cosmopolites sordidus. Next base: position 30,455 of record JARFXV010001038.1, on the reverse strand, counting down.
ATATATATATATATATATATCTCGAAGTCCTTGCAATATTGGATTCAGAGCAAATTTTGGTCGTCAGTCAATTTGTGTGGAACAAAGCGTACACAAACTTAGGACGAAGTCACAAATGATTAGTCAACATTTCAGTATTATTTTACGTAGTAACACGGGATATTTTGGACCAGTATGTTCATCGTCATTGATGTCCTCATGACCTTTGAATCGTTTAAAACACTCGTGGACTCTGCCAAGGGATAAACAAACCTCAACATACACTTGTTTCATTAATTGATATGTTTCGGTAAGAGTTTTACCAAGTTTAAAACAATTCGCTCTTTGTTCGATGTTTGATGACAAAAAAATTTATAATATACATTTTTACGAAGTTTGCATTATTCGATTAAAAGTTATTTAATAAAAGATTACAACCGACTAATGGACAAACAATCAAAACAATGGTAAACTAGTTTTCTTTGTGTGATCAAATTTAAACTAACTTTGAACTAAGACTATGAAATACGACAAAACAGAGGAAACAATGTATCTTAACATCTATATTCCATAAGAGATTATTTCAAACAGCCTCGGGGTCGGTCTCTTTCAAAAGCTCCGTTGCGGTCGCTATCGAAATGAAATGACATAGAATCAGTTTTTATTGCTTTCAGATTCTCTGCCTTTCATCGTGATCTCTTCAGAGGGCTTTTGTGAATGAATACTTACACTTTTATCGTGACTGAACAAAATAAATAGAACGTCATTTATCATTTAGAACAATGAGAATATTTTAAGGGTCATTCTATATAAAATACGGAATATGGGTTTAAATTAATGACAACGATATTACGCTTACTATTCAGGCTTGATTTCAGTTCCACACTTACACGTACTCATTAATAAATTTACTAAGAATGGAGAAAGAGAATTACCATATAAATGAAATATGAGAATCGTTTAAAAAGTCCTCAACTTGATATTATGATATTTGTCAAGTATGATTCGTTAAATCCATACCAATGCAGAAATAAAGAGAAAAACTTACTATATCGGGTAAACCAAAAGTACTTTGGACTACTCATTTAAAATCGGACGTTTCGTAAAAAAAACTAAGAATTGTAACATATATAACACAATGATTAGACTTGTGCTAATTTATGTCTCGAAAACCTGTGTAGTGACACTAAACGATGGAAAACTTCTAGGCATTCGAGAGAAAGTTCCTCAGACTTATTTACATAGACATATTTAAGAATCCAAAAGAACACAAAATGGCGTATATACGATACAACTATGAGCTATACAGAGAATATCAGGACACCGATATAGTTACCTTTACCAAAGTGGAAAGGTGGAGATAAATAAGCCATGTTGATTGATCGAATGACGTTAACCCCTCTAGGCAAATAATTGGTCAAGTTCCAATATCTAAAAGATCAATGGGAATATATAAAACACGTTTGTACTTCTTTAAAAAATAACGACCGCTACTGGCAGTGCTGGCTCGCTGGCTCGCTGGCTCCGCAAAAAGACGGAAAGCGACCTAGTTGTCGACACCGCAGCTAGTTCAAGTTAAGTAACACCCTCCTTTCGAGGTATGTCGATTAGCCCAGCACAGCCTTAGTTTCTGGTATCTGGGTTTCAGATACCGGATATCTCAAATTGTGGACATTTTAGATACCGGACATTTTAGAGTTCGGACAATTCAGACTTCGACCATTTCAAAAACCTGATATTTCAAACGCCGGACATTTCAAATACCCGATATCTCATTTACCGCACATTTCGGTTACCGGAAATTTGAGTAATATTACCAGAAATAAGGCCAGATATCCTTTTTTTCCTTCACGCCTACGTGGAAAATCCTTTACTTCTCGAATCCACAGATCAAGATAAGCAAGTAATCCACTACTTGGACAGGACCTTTCGAACTATATTGGTTATTCCTAGAATGGCTGCTTTCTGCATCTGTAAAGTTAGGTGGTTGCTTAAAGCCAGGTCTTCTATATGTTCTATGCTATTTTTGTGTACCAGACCGTATCTGCATCTCAATGCTGCTTTCATCCGATTTGGCCGATTAATGTGGTCAGGGCCCTGGTCAGTTCTTCAGTTGCTTTCGAACGTACAACTCGAGGCCCGATTGATGATGGCTTAAGGTCAGAAACCGGTCTCGGGAGATGCTTGTTGGAGTTTGATGGCGACTGAAAGACTGAGAATTTTACGTAGAGCACAGGAAAATTTGTTTCTTTGTTTTTGAAGATTGATAACAGCTGGATCCAGTTCATATTACCTTTATTACAACAATAATCACTATTATTACCATCATAGAGATTGCTACCCATTTTTTAAAACCATCTTAGAAAGCTAGATAAAAACCCTTACTATTATTATAACACATCTGTTTATATAGTGTTAAATACATATTTTATCTTTTGTATGTTCGTTAAAATAATTATCACCTAGTTGTATAATTATTTAAGTACGCTAATTATAAGTAGTATGCTAAATTTTTTGGTGTTTTTGTGGTTGTCTCAGAATTTGTGTTTATTTAATTATTAAATTGATATAGTATTAAACTGAGCTGTTTGGATTAGGTAAGACTCTCCCAGTTTAGAGTTTTTTTGATCTCAGAGAACTGGGTGGCGCCCTTTAGTAGTGCCATTTAGAACAATCCAAAATCCACGACGTAATTGCCTCCTGCGAACGGTTGCAGTTGCGGTAACCAAAAAAAAGAGGTTACCCGTTTTATGGACTAAATAGTAGGTGGCATGAAGACACTTAAAATAGCAAATTGGAAAACAGAAGCCAGGAACAGGAACCTACGGTGCGACATTCTACAAGTTAAAACCATTTAAGGATTGTAGAACTTCAGATGGTGATGATGATAATTCGTTAGATGGCTTGCTGCGAAGTTTAAAAGGCATGCTTTTAGTTGCTTGTTTATTGTGATCAAGTAAAAAAAAACAAGTTTTTATATTTTTAGAAAAATTCACAAATAATAAGTACTTTGTTTTATGAGTTTTAACCCCAATGGACATACAAAAAGAGATTAATTTCATTTTAAAGGAATGTTCCTTCGTTTTCGATTGTAAAAAAGTGGGGTGTTAACTTTGAATGAAATCGGACATGCTTTGAATGTATTGAATACTCGGGGCGCCCAAAAATCACACAATAAGGATCGTCTACGTGATTGTGCGAAAATTTACTAACGTAAATATACTAATAAGCAGTGCCCACTACATTTTACACAACCTTTTGGGTATGAAAAGGGTTTCTGCACAATGGGTCGGTCAAAGACGCGATTTTTGTGAGTGAAATTTTGCTTGCATCCCTGTATGATGTGTCTGGCTTTAACATCCAAATCGTGGGCATAGGCTAGTATCTGAATGCTTTTATTTATGAGTGTGCCTCGTATGTTGATATTAGGGTCTGTTACTGCTTTCTCAATGGTTATATCGAATAGAAGATGATAGAGTATCACATTAGTGTAAGCCAGAATGGTTTAGAAATTGGCGTGATGTGCTGCTCTGAATCTTATCTTTGAATTGAATACTGGAGAGACTTTCTCTAATTAGTCTAATTAAGTGTGGAAGGATGCTAAACTCTTTCATCACTTAGTACAATTTATTTCAGCCTACGTTGTCACACACACTTTTAAAATCTATGTATAAGTGGTGAGTGTCTATGTCGTATTCATAAGTTTGTTTCCAAGACTTGACTAAGTGTAAAGATTAGATTTTTCTCTACAAAATCCAATCTGATGTTTTCCGATGATTTTTTCTGCCTATAGCTGTAGTTTATTATGTATCACATAGGCCAATATTTATAGATCATTGTAAGAAGTGTAACCCATCTATGGTTATTAATAGGGAGCGGATTTTTGCCCGAACTCGGCCGAACCGAAGTCATAGTTGTACACTACTGACATGTTCTATGGAAAAATAAGTCAATACGAGGACTAGTATTTATGTATCTGGAATTGGCAACAATAGTGTGGTTAGACGTCATCTGACATATACATCGTAAAGTGTGATATTATTGACTGTATACGTGCTCAGAACTTTTTGTCATACGGACACTATTAGTGTTATTTAATAACTAACTTGAAAATTTCATCTCGGTCAAAAAATAGAATTAACTCGTGAGACTTTTTGTGCGGTGATTTCCTATGACTTTCGATGTGGATTATCTCAACAACAGTGCACTGATCAACTCACTTCAAATTTTGGCTGTGAAGCACTATCTAAAACCACAGGATAACACTAGTTTAATGAATTCAATCGTAACCGCGGTTCGCTCACCGACGAATTTAAAAAAGGTAGTCCAAAATCGGTTGTTGTGCCAGAAAACGTCAATACTGTGCGCGAACTGATAAAGCAAAATTGTTATGTACTGTAAGATTGTAAGATTGTAAGCATACACAAGATGTTACATAAACATTTAGATTGGTGCAAAAAAAATGCTTAAAAAATACAAACGTGCATCAAAAGCCGTGTATCTACACTGGTGACGAATCTTGGATCTATGCGTATGAGGCCAAAAGTAAACAACAGTCGACTGTATGGGTCTTTTAAAATCAGCCAAACCCAACAAGAGTTGTTGGCGCAAAAAGCCCTTCGAAGCAAATGGTCGCCTGTGGCTATGGGATAAATAGACATGTGGCTGTAGCCTGTAGACTGTAGACTGTAGTCAATAGTTACTGATTGGCATAGACCAAAGATTTAACATAGTCCCAAAGAAAATAATCTAAAAACTTTAAATCACATGATCATGGTGGTCAATTGACAGGTCCGTTCTTCAAAATAATTTTCTCACCGAAGCGTTGCTCTGATGTAAAACGTTTCCTGATGATTTGCCTCACATTTGATCTGCGATGATGACATTTGCCATGCCACTAAAAAAATCACTCTTTATATCCCTGTATATAGAGTAGTCTGTTAGTAGAAATAAAACAATACAAATTTTACAGCAAAAAAGGCGGTTTTCCATTTTTAGGTCAAAATTTACATAAGATACGCCATGTTTTGTTCATGTCACCAAAAATAAAATCATTTTTGTTTACCAGTGTAATGAAAAGGACATCGTATTTTTTTTTGCCAGTATGAACAAGGACTGACATTGGTGAGATTAAACCATAAAATTATGTGACCTTTATTTAAAAAAAAACTATTTTAGTTGTTGGATAAAAATTGAACCTAACTTAAAATATCATCTAAACAATCTATCATGCCAATTTCTGTTTTATTTTTGATGCATTCACCTCAATATGTTCTAGAACGAATAAAATTCGCTCAATCGCTATTTCAAAATCCTTTTCTCCATTGTTATTACTGATAGTAAAGCCCGAGTCAGCTTTAATAGTTCAACTTGTGATACTTTATTTTTAAAATAGGATTTCTGAAAGTTAATAATGTACGATATAAGCCTCATCTCCTATATTCGTTTTTCTGACGATACTAGATATAAAAGACATTTTAGTTATGATCCATTGTTTGGAATATAAAGATATTTCTTATGAATGGTAACGAAAAAAATATATAGAAGAAGGCTTTCATTTATACCAATTTTTGACTAAATATAACAAAAAAGGATATTTAATTGAAACATCCTGAAGATGTAAAAATGTGAAAAAATGTTTTTATTGTAAATAGTACATATGTTATTAACATTGTATTAAATAAAATTTTGGTAGCATAAAATAAACTTAATTATAACACTAAAAAACACAAAATTGATAGGTTGACCTTTATTTATTCCGATGATACAGGCCTATGAAATTATTAATAGTAAATAATCAGATTTAGACTCATAAATCAAATGAAAACTCAGCTTATTTCACAAAATTTTTTATTGGTATTTTCTGGGTTAAATACGCTCCAGTAATACGTCTCTAGTATTGCGCGTACACTAAATTTTTCATGTATGCTTAGATTCTTTTATGGGCGCTTTCCCCAGAATCCGGTATGAGGCAGTCTTATACTTACTCAGAGTAAGATTCGGAGTTATGAGCTCTACCCTCCTGGGGTTTATAATTTTGAGCCAAATATGCATATTTGGCATTGACTTGGAAGGAATGGAAGACAATATTGCCATAGATAACTACAACAAACTGAAGAATGTCTACATATTGAATATAAAATCAAGAACAAGAAGGAGAACCAGACCGCAGAGATTTCCCGTCGAATATGGTTGTGCTTGTCCCTTGGGAATGTCAGCTATATAATAAACAACTCGAATATACCTACAGCTTAAAACGAAAAACTTACCAAACATCCATACTGCCGGTTACAACATATGGTTTAGAAAGGTTGAAATTGACGAAGGAGAGTATGATAAGACTAAGAAGTACACAAAGAGTCTTGGAAAATGCCAGAGTTAGCACTAGTTCCCGCAAAAATATCAACATTAACAAATTAGACAAAATACAAAAGTAACGGACATAAACCAGAACGTGTTAAGAATGCAGCGGGCAAGCAGCTCGTCAACAGGTGGGTCGTTGGGATACGAAAACTATCATATGAACACCAAGATTTACCACACGAAGCAGAGGAATATAAAAGATGGACAGATGACATAAACCAAGTAGCGATGGAAAAGTTCATAGACCAACCATGATTAAAATCTATTATGGATAATTGTATTTCATGAAGTCACAGTTTCAGTTTTCAGGCAGTTTCGAAATGTACAGCACCATGTACAGATCAAGAGAACATCCTCTATAAGTATTCTAAAAGGTAATTCGTCAATTAGGAACTGTAGATAATTATTCGCATTTAATCACATAAAAAGAACGTAAAGAGCAAGTATTAAATGATCAATTCAAGCAAACATTCACGGAAAATTCACGCTGAAAGTTAAGCATGCGTATTGGTTTACAATTTTCTAATTTCCATTCCTGTAGGTTTCTGGGATTTCCAGGAGCGCGTCTTAACTATAGTAGCATACAGGTAAAATAAACTAGACGGGGTCTACCTGGTCTACTTGAAGCATCTTCCAAAAAATTATATCAATGAAGACCCGCACGTTTTAAACTTTCCCAATCTATCGTGTCTGGTACTTTAACTTGCGAATTAGTAACAATCCAAACATGTAAAAATGCCTAATTGCAAGCATTATTAGAAGAAGACGATATGCAAAGTCAACAACAAATAGCAGAGAGGTCAAATGTTAATCGCCAAACCATTTGTGATCATCTGCATATCATGAGAAAGATCTAGAAGGAAGGAAAATGGATATTACGTCAGCTGAACGACAGAACACGACAGAACGACAAAATAGTACGGTTTTTCTGGAAGGGCATCCACAAATTGCCAGAGAAATGGGAAAAATGTGCACCTACCGACGGCGCATACTTTGAATAAACCATTGTTTACCTTTCTTTCAAACTAAAAGTGTCTTTTTTAAGAAAAATAAAGAATTATTAATTCTTCATTTAATTAAATTTGATATTTTCAAAAAAAAAGTTTTTCTTTTATGGATCTAATTTCAGTGTAAAACATTTTGAATTGGAATGAGGGAAGATGTCAAAAGAGACGATAACTGTAAAATTTACAATGAGGTCCATAATTTAAAAAATCCGCTTTTACTTTAAAAGGCCTGGATCGAGTTTTGTCCGTTTCAAAAAGCTCGATTTTGCTCGCTATCGAGATGAAATAACATTAAATCAGTTTTTATTGCCTTTACGTCGTCGGTCTTTAATCATCAATTTTTTTACCAGCTCTTTTGAATGAATATTTTTGGTTTATCGATATGGAAAGATTTTAATGCCTCGCGTCTACTATCAGTTCTCAATAACCAAAGTTAATTGACGCCAATCGCTGTCTAGTTCTGGTTGGGTATACATATATTCATGGATATACATATGTATGTATGTAAAATCCAAATTTTAAAAACGCCATGGAATCCACCCAGAGATTATAAGTTTCCTATTTCCACAAAACGAAACTTGCGCTTTCAATTGAAATGGTTGGAGAGATTCCCCTGGTTATCATATCCGGAATATAAAAGTGAAGCATACTGCAGAGTTTGCGTGGTAATGGGACGTTCGCTTGATGAAGGTAAAGGCGGTCATCAAACGATCGGCTAGTTCGTAACCGAACCTTTTTGTTAGTGGAAAAATGCCCTAGAAATATTTGAAGCTCATGCGAAATCGGGATACCACAAGCGAAATTCAGAACTGGCAGATAACTTTCTAAAAGTAATGTCTTCGCAGGCTTTTTCGGTCACTGAACAGCTGTCTTCTGAAAGAAAGAGACAACAAGAGGAGAATCGAAAGAAACTAATCCCTATCGTAAAAGCAATAATTTTTTGCGGCAAACAAGGCATCTCCTTGAGAGGTAAAATCGATTCGGGGTGCATACAAATTACACCAGAATCACTAGAACCTGAACAACCACTACAGAATGATGATAATTTTAGAGCCCTGTTGCGGTTTGCGGCTGAGTCTGGAGATAAAGATCTGGCTGAGCATTTGAATACTTCACACCAGAATTCCCTGTACACAAGTCCTCAGATCCAAAACGAAATAATTAACATTTGTGGTGAATTAATTGAACATAAAATAATTGAAGAAGCAAAGAAAGCCAAACTATTTGCGATTCTGGCTAACGAAATCACCAACATCGGACGTGTAGAACAAGTTTCGTTATGTCTTCGATATGTTGATTTTACAGATAATAAACACCATATACTTAAAGAGATGTTCCTTGAGTACAATCCAACGGTCGATGTTTCAGGATCCGGTCTCGCAAATCTTATTATTACAGCTCTGAAAAAGCATGGACATGAATGTTCTCATGTGGTTGATCAAGGTTACGATGGGGCTGCAGCTATGAGTGGATATTTGCACGGTGCCCAAGCTTATGTTCGCCAAGAATGTCCTCTTGCTCTTTATGTACACTGTAGTGCACACTCTCTCAACCTTGCTATTACTGATTCATGTTCATTAGCAAATGTCGAAATTACATTGGGATTGTGCAGTCTATTGGTTCCTGCTTTCGACATTCTGCTCAACGCACTGCTTTGTTGAAAGAAAAAATTCAAGAGTTACTACCCGTTGGTAACCAAAAAAGCATGCTCTCAATGTGTGAAATACGGTGGTCCACAAACATGAAACTATTATAAGATTCAGGGAAATTTATTGTGAATGCTCTCGAAGAACTCCAATTTAATCACAATAAGGAAACATCGCAACAAGCCGCCCAATTGCTAAGTACGCTTCGATCTTCGGATTTTGTGATGTGTTTAGTAATTCTTCAAAAAGTTATGAGCTATACATCGTCGCTATCAAAACAATTACAGACAATTGACATCGATCTTATCACGGCATTCAAACATGTAGATGATGTTATTAATGTTTTACAACTCCTGAGAAACAACACTAACGTCGAATATCTTCATCTCTATGAAGACGCAAACGTTTTACTGGAGGAAAATGGTGGTATTCTGCGAATGCCACGCGTCGTCGGAAGACAATTAAATAGACCGAACATTCCTGCATTGGATGTATGCACGTATTACAAAATTAATTTGTTCATTCCATTTCTTGATCATACAATTCGACAATTGATTGAAAGGTTTACCAAACATCGTAAAGTAGTATCAGCATTATCTGGTGTGCTACCTTCAAATTTTACTGCCAGTTCTGAAATTGAAGAAGCAATTTCCATGTACTCGTCACTGCTTCCCGAAAGCAACATATCAGTGGTTAAAGCAGAACTTGAAGTATGGAAAACAGTGATGACAAGTATCTCGCCTACCCCGAAATCTAGTTTGGAATGCCTAGATCGCACATATCTCCTAGATATGTGCGATAAAAACCTTTATCCTAATATTTACACATTACTACAAATCTTGGCTACCATTCCTGTATCCATTGCTACCCCAGAAAGGTCTTTCTCGAGCCTAAGGAGACTGAAAAACTATTTACGATACACTACAAGTGAAAACAGACTTAATGGTTTGGCTCTCATGAACATTCACTATGGAACAGAAATTCATGCAGATGAAGTAGTGGATATATTTAAGAAAAAGCCGAAGATTTCTTCTTCTTTAAGGGTTTTAGATTTAGCGCAGAGGAACGAAATTAATTTAACCATTTCATTTAAAGTTAAGAACTTTATAAATATGTCGTAATTTTTCCGATGAATATATAGATATTAAATTTCATGAAAGTATATTTTTGTTGTTTTATTTACTTCAAACTCTTTACTTTACTTTACTTCAAACATACACCTCGTTCTATATTGATTTTAATTTTAAGTTCATCCATGTGAACTGTCGCTGTAGCTTCATCATACATGAATCTCAGTAGGTTTACATAGGCTCTGTCAATCCCTTGATTAAGCAATGCATTCATTATGGCTTGCTTTGATATTGAGTTAAATGCCTTTTCATAGTCAATAAAAGCCAAGCACAGTGGCATGGTGTATTCATTGTGCCTTTCTATGGCCTGTTGGATAACCTGGATATGATCCATTGTACTGAATCCACTTCTGAATCCTGCCTGTTCTCTTGATTGTGCGTCATTCAATGTTCTCAGTATTCTTGTAGATATTATCTTCGTGAAAACCATGTACAATACTAACAGGAAGCTTCAGATCAGACTAACATGATCCAAAATCTGCCAACCCGCATTGAAGCAGCGTGGCAGATTACGGTCCAACTACCCAACGTTCAACAATTACAATTTCAAACACGGCCCTCATTCCCCGGAAGCCATGGGGCAACTACCTACGGTAGCGGGAAGACTTGTCCCAAGGCAGAGGGTGCCAAGAATCACCGGGTTAGATCAGGCTTCCAGTGGACTTTGGACATTGCAACACTTAATATTCGGACAATGAAAACGGAGGAGAATGGACGATGTGGTGGAATTGGATTCCTCATTAACCGAAAGTGGAAAGACATTGTCATAAAATTTAAAAGTTTATCTGACCGACTAGCCCAATGCATCATTCAACTAGATAGTTTAAGCTTCAAATCGTCCAAGCTTATGCACCAACAATAAGCTATGGCGATGTGGAAATTGAGATATTTTATGATGATGTTGCCCAGCTGTTAGACAACAAAAAGTGCAGGTACTTTCATGCTAGAATTGGAAAAGCAAGAACAGGTGAAAATGCAACTGGCCCATATGAAAGTGGTGAGCGAGACAATCGAGGTGACAGATTGGTTGATTTTGCGGAAGGACAAGAACTATATATTATGAACTCGTTTTATAAGAAAAAAATCAGCAGAAAAAAATCAAAATGGAAGTCCAAAGATTGACTACATTATGTCAAACGATAAAACAATATTTTGTAATTGTACTGTCCTTAACCATATTAATGTCAGAAGTGACCATAGAATGATACGAGCAAAGGTTAGAATAAACTGTCGAAGAGAACGTACTAGAATGGTAAGATCGAAGAAAGGCAAAGTAAATTCTGGAAAACTGCTTCAGAGGGGCAGTAATTTTGAGATTGCTTTGTCGAACCGCTTTGATGTTTTGAAAGATCCAGATGAGATGGAAATAACAGAGCAGTATGAAATAATAATCGACAATGTGCTTGAAACGGCTGCTGCAATAGCACCAGCAGAAAAAAATTTCAAAGAGCCAAAAATCTCTAATGACACAATGAATTTAAAGAAAAAACGGCGTACAACGAGGAATGCAGGGAGTCCTTTTGGCAAACTCGAGTACGTTGAACTTTGCAAAACTATATGAAAACGTATTCGAGAAGAAACGCGTCGGTTCAACATGCAGCTAGTGCAAAAAACACTAGAGGAAAACAAGGGAATAAATAAAGTAAAACACAAGCTGAGAAATAAAAGGACACAAATGTATGCATTAATGCGTGAGGATGGCATTGTTTGCACGAAACGTGCGGAAATGTTAGAGGTTATTAGAAGATTTTATTCCAAGTTATATGAAGATCTTCATAAGAAAGAAACACAGGAGGATTTGAGGATTTGAAAAACTACCGCCCAATAAGCCTCCTGTCATTATATATATATATATATATATATATATATATATATATATATATATATATATATATATATATATATATATATATATATATATATATATATATATATATATATATATATATATATATATATATATATATATATATATATTGGAGAATATTTTCTAGGATTACCAAAAGAATTCTCTGGGCTTTGGAATTACAGCTTTATTTTTTTAATTGCACGGAAACGGATCTAAGAACTATTTCGAAAGAATTATTACCTATCCAGAAAAAAACGTCCTTTAAACGTTTTTAAGGGACGTTTAAAACGTTTTAAAGGGACAAGTAACGATAAGCACAATTTACCAATGCAGAATTTATTTTTTAGCACGTCATTTTTTTAAACCCCGAGAAAATCATAATTATCTATAGTAACACTTGTAATACAGAACTTTAAAAATAAAATTCATAAATTATTATAATATATATTCAAAAAATCAAGATAATTTATAATATATCAAAAAAAATGTAGCTGAAGCCTGCTGGGTCACGGATACTTCAGTTTTCAGAAAAACCAACAGTTTTTAACCAAAAAATCACGTAGCCGTGTAAGTCGTGCTTTTGTACACTTTTCTTTTTTGTATATTCTTTCTTCACAAAATATCCGGTAATAAATGAAATTGATTTTAATTTGAATAATATATAGTAGTATGATTGATTCAATCCGTTTTTTTTGTAAATAATCAGTCACACCCTCCCATTATTTTATGGACAAGAAAAAATTGACCCTTTTTTACTATCCATGCATGAAAAACCTTTTTTAACACCCACTTATCGGTCAAAAACGATCTCGTTTTTTATGCTGATTGGAATTTCAAAAGAACGAATATCCAAGATAACTTGACATTGTATCCCATTAACTGTTCAAATAGCTTTCATAAAATGAAAAATATAAAAATCGAACAAGATTCAGATTTTACTGCCAATAACAATAAAGAAGTGTCAGATTTTTAAAATGACTTACGAATAAAACTTCTATCCGTTTATGAGAGCCTTGAGATAAGTGGATCAAAAGTTTTGAAATAAAATAGGATATGTGTTCGTTATGCTATTTGAAAATGAGTATGTGTAGTTTTGTTCCACTTATTTTTTTTTTATTTTTCGATACGGGTCATATATAAAGGATGATTTGTTAATATGACCGAATTGCGGATAGGGTTACTGTCAAATCATCATGACAAATATCATCATATTAAATGTCTAGCAAATCATCATGGAATGTTTAACATCAGACCAATGTTTACAAATTGTCGAAATTTATGGTCAAAATCAGTATTCTGTGCGCAAAACTTATAGAGACTTCGATTATGGTGCGCATTTCACGCTACGCCATATTGAAACAAAAACAAAACAAAAAAACTGTGCGTTCCGAACAAAATATCGCCGCTCTTGCTGACAGTATTGGTGAAGATCCAAATTTATCAATTCGTTGATGGGAATCGTTACAGCGCGATGATTAATGATTATTTAATTCCGAATTTGAATGAAATTAGCTTGGAGGAGATGTGGTTCCCTACAGGACGGCCCCATATGTCATACAGACAGCGCAATAATCGATTTATTGAAAAAAACAATTCGATGAGAAAATTATTTCGAGGAACAGCCACCAAGGTCACGTGATTTAATTGGTCACCAGAGTCATGTGATTTAGTGCCTTTCGATTATATTCTTTGAAGTTATGTTAGTTCGTTGGTCTATACCGATAAACCAGCAACAATTGACGCCTTGAAAGCCAACATAACTTGGACAAATGGGGTTATGGATTTTTTTTTATAGAAAGATAATATATACGTTTTATAACAAAACTATTATTTTTATTTTTTTCCTTATAATAAAAAAGTTATATCAAATTTTAAATAAATTTTTAAACCTCGTACCGATGACGCGTCGACAGTTCCCGAAAAAACCCGAGCACGTGTGACGTTAAAAATGTTTATTTCCCCTCAACATTATAGGCAGTTAATATGAGTGTTTTAGTTTTTAATCAACTTATTCGTTATTATCATCAGTGTATTAATACATTTATTTGTTATCGTGCCTGTTTCGTACCATTTTGTACGAATACTATAAAAACAACTCCCGAAAAATTGTTTTTAAATGTGCTTCAAGATGTTAAACATCCAAATCAATGGTTCCAAACAACACGGCGTACAAATCCTAAAACAACATCCTATTTTTACAATCACCTGTCATCAAGACAGGTGGTTGTTTTTTTTTTGTTTGAGTAGTTATTACCTGCTGAAGCTACATAATCGTGACATTGAGTGTCCGAATTTTTCTTAGTGTTTCATTAATAATTAAAGTAACTTTATAAGCTTTACACAGAACTTTATGTTCTCGACATACACGTCCGTTCATCGTGTAAAAACAATTTTTGCCGTTAAATTGAACCTAACCTATAGCCTTGTCACCGTAACTATTGCGTGACACCCTACAAATAATTTAATTATATTTAATAGAAAAATTATTTTTCTTATTCACATTTACATTACATTTACATTATTATTTTTTAAACAAGTCAAATTGATTGACGATTAATTTTGACTGTATATACACAGGTAAAAGCCGTTGACAGTACTTACGTGAAAATACTGTAACATAATGACGTTACAAACATGGCAGCCAATCGTACCGCTTTCGTAGTTACATGATTTTATTTTAAAATTTATAAATTTTAATTAATTGCAAACAATTTTTAAAAGTGTTTCGCAAAAACCAAATGAGGGACATTACAACCCCAATTGCTTGAAGAAGTGGTCGACAATTGGACCGACAGAATACGCTTAGTCAGAAGTAACCGAGGCGGTCATTTGTCCAAAACTGTTTTTAAACATTAATGAAATTCAATGCTATTTCATATAAAATAAATAGTTTTAAGGCGTCTAATTTGGTTGTTGTTTTATTTGAATTTTAAGTTGGGACGCACTAAAACAATTACCCTATAGTATTTGGTTTAGACATTTCGCCTTAATTACACTGATAAACAGTATTTTGGATGTTTATGGTGTAATTTAATAAACACAAATCTATAAACACAATTTTTCTATCACCCCATGGATCTTCTGTAACAGGCAAATTTTAATTCTGCTGTTTTTGCTATGTAACCAGAGACCTCACCTTTAAATTGTAAATACGTAATTTCAATGCGCTTATGCGGAATTATTACAAACTTTATTTCGGACATAAAGTTGGAGAACAAAACAGGATACAAACAAGCTTCTCTTATATGTTGATTGTAAAACTTGTCTCCAAGCATGTTAGCAAGTTGGTTGAATGGTGTAAATTGTAAAATGTGGTTTACAGTACCAATGATTTGAAGAGAATCGGACGACAAAATCACAGATTGCTGTTTTTGCCTCACTAATATAGGAGGGATTAGATCAAAGGTCTCCAAACTACGACCCGCGGGTCAAATCCGGCCCGCCAGTGTTATCAATCCGGCCCGCGACTAACGAATTTTAGTTTAGGGCGCGTACTCGGCGACTAGTTTAGAAATTATATAGATAATGACAGAAAAATTAAAACGGTTTTGGCCCTTGGAACTTACTGGAGTAATCAGTATGGCCCTAAGACTGGAAAGTTTGAAGACCCCTGGATTAGACCAAAGTCTAAACATATTATGCAGTATCCTAATTTACCTTCAGATTTACGACCCGTGGAACATAGTGACGAACTTTCTATTCGAAAACTATTGGAATTTTAAATTCTAAATGAAGAAGCACTTGAATCTGCCGATTTTTAAAGCAGCCAGAGCGAATTTCTACTGGAAATTTATTTTTGTTTGATTTTTTATTTTTGATACTTTATTTGAATTTTACGGTCTTCTTAATGGGTAATAAATAGTGATTCAATTTATTTGATAATGAACTACTTAGTCAAACTTGAAGAGATTTACCACTAAACACCAAAACATTTTTTTGAACTGCTCGACGCACGTTTCAGGAGATGATTTAATCTGATCCAGATAATCTCTTCAAGTTTAGTGTTTCACACCAAAGGTTCCAATAGAAGAATTGATCTACTTAGTCAAATATAAAGATCAACTGATGAAATATAATACACACACCCCCTTCTAAATTAATATCGTACTAGAAGGAGTCGTAAATCTAAGCATCGACTCAAAATTCGTGGTCAAATCAAGTCAAAAAAGTCAATATTGATAGCAAAAAACAAATATGTAGAGACCCTTTAAATGTATAAATATTTGGATTTAGATTATTTAGCATCAAAATGTAATAGTATTACGAAACTGCAGTCTCCTTAACAGTAATAAACAGTGATTCAATTTATTTGATAATGAACTATTACAGGGTAACGAACCGCTCAAATCAATCAAATACTTGTGGATTGCAGATTTTTTAGTCATCGACAAGATGTGCAATGGAATATTCGAAGACTAATATCTCGCAAACGGCGTGAGATATCGATATTGACCAAGGATACCTTTTTACGTCCGAATTACGACTCTGCGCTATTTTAAAGTCAAAATATTCCCAGCTTTATAGGGTAAAAAATATAAACGAGTTAATTCCTCACAAAATAGGTAGCAAGCGTGCTCTAGGAATTAGGCTCAAACTAGTACCAAATTCGGATTTGTCATCTTTGAAAACCCAACTACGCCGATTTTGAACCTGATCTTTTGAACCTGAACCTGTATCTTTTAATAACACTGCTTTAACTGCACTGCACTAACACTTTTAATAACATCTGCCAACACATTTATTAACTAAATCCTCTTATTTTGATCTTTACTATAACCAGTTGCTCTATGGCGGATAAGTTATGAGACACCCTGAATATATATTCTATGTATCGAGAGTAAACAAATAAACATAGGACAGACAAACAGACGAATTTCAGTGACGAAAATAAACAAATGGCTTGAGTGTGGTTTCAACACCGCCAAAAAACAGGCCATAGACATCGACGAAAAGCTGTAGAAATAGAAAAAAATGAAAAACTAAATAAATGAGAGGATGCTTTTCACGTACCAACAATATGGAAAATATGCCTCAAAAATTCGGAAAACGATGCAAAACAAAACCAAACAACTCCGAAGAGCCAAACATCAGTCAAAGTGCTAAGAGTTGATACCTACAAAATACACCAACCAATCAAAACCCGACAAGATACACTCTGCGTGGACCCGAGGCAACAAAACTGCGACACTCGAAAACCCAATAAAAAAAAATAATGACTTTCTGGTATAATGTCAAAGGAAATTTTGGCCCAACGTCGACATGAATGAAAAACTTCTCAAACCAACAAAGTGTCTCACGCAAGAATCATTCTAACATTTTTAACACAATTAACAGGAAAGTTAACCTAGTTAACCAATTATTTAACTTAGGTAACCAATACTGAAAATGAAAAACCATGTTAAATAAACGAATTATACCTAATGTCCATTATATTTAAAATTTATATGAATTACAATTGACACACAGTCCCGTTTTCAAATAAAATATGTCAAAATCCTCTCCCTCATGTCAACGGGCTAATATAAAATTAGTTGAATTTTCATTGGCACCTTAAACACACTGTAATCAGTGTAGTGTATAACGTTGTACACCGTTCCACTGATTCATCGGTAATAATGGTATGATGCTGTAAATACAGTTAAGGTAGTTGCTTTACTAATATTCAAAAGTTGGCCAGAAAATTTAATATTGAAAATCGCATGTTCATCTGCCGCATGCTGTAGGATTAAATTATTTGAAGAACGTTAAAATCCTACGTCAGTTTTTAAAATCTTTAATGCTTCTGTACTGCCCCTACGATTAATCCTTATATGTATTACTGATAACAATAAATATATTTTATTATCCGGTTAAAAATAACTTGTTAATACTTGAGTGAGATATTAATATTTTTTTCGAAACTATTTAAAAAAAATCAGTCTGAGTGAAGCGCCACCTCAGTTGCTGTAATACATCTGAGGAACGGCGGCTGCTGTAAAGTATCTCAACAGAAATAACAAATAATTTTCTCACTTACCACACAAATGCTTTTTCTTCATTGGCACATTTAAATGAACGAGGGCAGAGATAAATTACAGTAAGATTACTCAGTTTTTTTTTGGTTAAAAAGTCCGAAGATTCGTAGCCGAAAATGTTGGCTATTTTTCGAGCAACTTCGTTTTAGAATGTACTTTAATTAAATTCTTCCCAGTGTTTTCAAATTCCTTTCTTGTCCAGAGAATAAAAATTTTTAGCTGAAGTTTCCATTTTATCTTACTAAAGCTTAATAATATATTTTAATAACGGCAGCATTAACCGCAAAATTGAAATGAATATTGAAAGACGTTTTACCATGATTTTTAAATATTCTATGTGCAGATATTCTATGGATACCGATATAATATAAAATACCGAGATCAATATCAATAAATATATATATATATATATATATATATATATATATATATATATATATATATATATATATATATATATATATATATATATATATATATATGGTGATATATATATATATATATATATATATATATATATATGGTGATTCACGTTTACGGAGAACTACTTGAGTTTACGGACGTTTACGGAGAACTACTTGAGTTAATGATTTTAAATTTTGGGTAGTTATGTAAATGAACATGAACTTTTTACTATTTTTCTGCAGTATTTCCATATCTAGTCGAAGCTAAAAAGCTTTTTTTTTAAATAGTATATTACATTTTTAAATTATTGATTGATTTGTCTGTTACATTGTGATAGTTCATTTTTTAAAAAAGGAATAAAACGGGTACAATGAGAATAGGTTAACAAGATTACCTTCCAGAGCTACCTGCACAGACATGACTTCCGAGAAAGCAAGACCCGTCGGAGGCAGCAGGTTATGTCTGATTCCTCTCTTGACGAGAATCATCAAACCACCCCCCGCTCCGCCGAGCCTGTCCTCCCTGTAATAGAAGAAGTTCCTCACACCGAACCGTTCGCTCGGATTAGGGAAAGTCTCCTGAATCAGAGCCACGTCTATGCTGTGATCTTCAAGAAACGCCGTGAGTTTCAATTTTTTCCCGTTCAGAGAATTGGAGTTCCATGTGACAACCTGCTACGAATTTTTATTATTCATTGCTGGTTTGGAACATGGCTAGAGCAGCATTGGCAGCTGTTGGACCATAGCAGGCATCTGCTGCATCATTTGCTCCATCATTACCGTGAAGTTCGGTAACTGAATTCTTGGAGCCTCCAGCCTAGGAGTGGGCTTGGGGGGAGCAGCCGGCGCTTTATTATTATTTTGAGTCCCCCAAACGAAAGTTGGGGGTGGAATTTTTAGCGGAGGTTTGGATGGGGTAGTCGATTGATTTTTCTTTCCCTCATCCTTGTTCGGGGGTCTTTGGGGACAGACTTTGGAGTTGGCCGGGTGCGGACCTGCACAGTTGGCACATTTAGCCGGAGCTTTCTTCGGCTTTTTACAGTCCCTTGAAGCGTGGTTGGCCGCAGGTGGCACGTGGCATTTCTTTGCTGTGTGCCCGAAGACCTGGTAGTTGTAATACTGCGAGGTCTCCCCATTGGACTTGATGTTTTCCACCCTTATCTTTTGGTGGACCAGGTATTTTATGTTGTGAATCCCCTTTTGCTATTTGGGAAGTATCACATATACTAGTGAAAGCGGTTGACCGCTCTTGTTCTTCCACCTCTGAACTTTCGAGGGGGTGAATCCTAAATCGACGAGTTCTTCGCGGATTTCTTGTTCCGAAACCGTTTCCACGATATTCCGGATTAATACGTGCAATTGCTTCTCACTCTTCGTACAGAAGGTGTGATAAGCAATTGTTTCCTTTTCTAGGAACGCCGTCAGCTTGCGGTACTCGCCAGCTGTCTTTGGCTAAATCTTCACCCCTTCTGGGCGATTAGCGCCTTGTCCGTGCCTATTTTCTCATTGGCTATGAAGGTCATTACTTTCATATAATGGTTCTTAGACCGAAGTACCGCGGGAAGTACTTTTTCCGTCTTTGCGACCATCTCTTTTGGTTCCGTAGCCAACTTGGCCGCAGGCACCGCTCTCCGGCAGTCTTTTTCCTTGGCGTCTGCTCTGGGTTTCTTTCCTCTTCGGAGGAGCGTCCAGATCATTTTATGCGACGCCTTTTCTTGGCCGCGCATTTCTCGAAGTTTGAATCGGACGATTCTCCACCGATGGAGAGAATTTCGCCTTCGCTGATATCGTAATTCAGTTTGGGGGTAACGGTATCCGTTTTAACCGAGGAAGGAGTTCCTTTTGGGGGTTTGAGAGTGTCTAAATCGATATTTATTTCCGCCGGCGTGTTGGTGCGGACGATCTCCTGTTCGTTCCTGTCGAATTTAGTAGCTAAATCGGCTATTTGCCTTTTCAGGTCTTTGATTAGCTCCTTGAGCTCAAAAATCGTCTCATTGAGACCGTGATTGTCGCGGAGCGACTGTTCGAGCTCCTCCTAGTGCCTTGCAATTATCTCGTCGGACCCGGAGTCCAGAGCCGATAACCATGAAGCCATGATGGTGTGCCAATATCACCTGCACTCTTCCGAACACCTTGAATTTCTAAATAGACACCCAAAAGTGCCTAATTGGGGACCCAAAGGTCCGAATAGTATGCCTTGTTGTGCCCCGAGACTATTCCTGCTGTAGGATTGCCGCGAAATCTTCAAAAATAGTTCGGAAAATGCGAAAAAATTATTAAAAACCGTGTAATATTAATTGTAAAAATAAAATCAATATCACTGTGAAAAACCGTTAGTGACGTCACAATCACGCCACCAAACACCCTGATGTAGTTCAGTGTAGATAACCAATGGGAGCTCTTGAAAAACACGTCTGTACTGTACGAGTGCTCTGATTGGACGAACAATGACCAACGTGTGATCAGGACGTTATATTTTAGCCAGAAACGCTGAGCGCCCCTGCTATTGGCGGGAATCAGTCGAGCCGATTTAAACCACCAATGAAAACCCAGATGATAGGCAGGTTGCCTATCGACAGAAACACAGGGTTGGCGGCAGTAACTCATACACTGCTGTGAGTTTTTTTCATTTATTGAATTGCGTTCGATTTATTAATAATTGTATTTTGTTTCCATAAAATGTCTGATACGGACACAGCTGATGAAGTTGTCGATATTAGTTAAACCCCGCCCAAAAAGAGGATACTTCTTAGTGCGGTCCTGTAAAGATCACGAGCAATATTCGTGACTATGTTTGGGTTCAGTTTATTTCTTCAATAAATAGGCTATATGTAAAAAAATATGTCTGTAGTAAATGTTCGAGACGTTGACCGTTTACCTCCAAACACTTCAACATTCTAATATGACCGCTTCCGTGACGACTCTTTTTATCCCAATAGGATCTAGTTGCGACTGCTTGACTCACCAGATGTTGTAACTAATCTTTAATATTTACTGGCGTTTTGTAGATAATATTTTTTACAGTACCCTAAATATGTAAATCAAGAGTAGTTAAATGGGATGATCTTGACGACCAATTCCATAGACTCAAATGTCTAAACCATCTGTCTTGATAATTTGTTTTCTCCATGGCATGGAATAGTTCAAAGAGTTGTCTGCTTACTTACTACCTGCTACTTACGTATTAGCAGCTTCGATGCACTTTCAGTTGAAAGTTTTCTGGCAAATCGTCTACTAATGTTGTTACTATTTCTAGATACCTTCGTGAAGTTAAGTGTTCATCGTAAATAAAGTATCGAATTTACTTAATCGAATCGAGTTTGTCCATAATTAATCAAAAATCATTAAAACTGAATTTCTCTTGGTATGCGGAATTTCTGGTAAAATAAGGATGGTTATTGGCCCTGAAGTGACAATTGCATCTTTTAAAAGCTCTATATGTTCTAAAAAATATGAATCTTCCTGGAAACAAACTAATAAATTTTCACAAAGTTCCACTTTTTCAGCGCAGTCGCCTGGCTTGAGAAACTGAGCTTTAGAAAATTTGTAAAGGTTCAGTAATTTTCAGTATTCCTTGTATTAAAAAGAATGTTATATGCAGCTCGTCTTCAGCTCTTCTAATAGAAGATTGTGGATACGCATGGAAATAAGCCAGAATGTTAATCTCGTTATCCTCTTGATCAAATTCCGGGGTGCCTTCGAAAAACCAAAATTTATAAAATTTGTATGAATCCATCAAAATTTTCTTTTATCCATTCGTTATAAATTAGGATACATTGCGTCAAAGTAACTTCAGGTGCGGTCGATAATTTTGTTATACTGTCCGTATAAAATAAATACATTCATGATCACTGCATTCAAATAGTTAATTCCTTCCATTGTTTACAATTACTTACTTAAATACGTTAATAATGAATTATAAAACTAATAATAAACTCAAAAAGATTTACCACCAAACACCAACTCAATTATTTTAAAGTTTTCAACGCACGTTTCGCTAATCATGTTAGCATCATCAGGAGATGATTTAATATAATTCTAAAACTAAACTATGTTCTATTTATATGATAACCCTAATTACTAACCTACTACCTACCTAATGAAGTTGGTACTAATAAAAACGCGTAATGGAGCGTGTTTTTATACTTTTCATTAGGTAGGTAGTACGTTTATTAATTAGAGTTCATATATATTATATAAATATAACATAGTTTTTGCTTTAGAATTAGATTAAATCATCTTCAGATGATGCTAACATGATTAGCGAAACATGCGTCGAGAACTTTAAAAAAATTAATTTGGATTTTGGTGGTAAATCTCTTTGAGTTTAGTGTTTCACACCGAAGGTTCCAATAGAAGAATTGATCAAACTAATAATGTCAAATACATACATTTTGTAATATTTGTTTAGAAGTTTAACTGTCACCGTAGCCAGCCGTGGCCCACTACTAAAATAAACCATTATTTCTGCCATTAATTGCATTATTTTGGTTTTTGCTTGTAAGTCGAAAACAGCTAAAAATAGGTATATCATCACTTAATACTTTTAGATACGGAATTAATTGCTCTTTTGTGATCCGCTATAAAATACAGGTTGTCCCATTTAAAATTTCTCCATAAGATGAATTTTTAAGTTCTATCAAAAGCGCACTATATATCATATCATATTATATTATATGATATTATCATAAAGCAATATATTAAGGAACCGTATACAAAAATTTAGATATTTAGCTATGCTGGTTATAAAAAAAAATTATGTTAGGGATGTTCCTTGCCAAATTTCTTAAAAAATATTTTTTATTTCCGAAACGGCTCAAGATGCGTATAGCATATGTTACATAAAAAAGTTTCAAAATGCCTCACAAAATCTAAAAATTTAATATTGTACAAGTTATTCTATTTAAAAAAAAACAAAGTTGGTATTAGCTACGACTAGATTTGGCAACGCCGCAGTGCAGAAAATATATTAAATGGAGAGCTCAAGTTTATATACATATGTATTTAAAATTTAAAATGTTTACTTTTAGTAGTTCTCCGTAAACGTCTAAAATGTCATTCACATATATATATATATATATATATATATATATATATATATATATATATATATATATATATATATATATATATATATATGAGCATTGGCATATGTTTCGTCTCTTGGTGATTAGACTCATCAAGGTACCGACATATGCTCTCCCGTCAAGAATAGGGAGTCCCTCTCCACAATCAAACAACCGGCGAAAATATGGGTTGTTTGATCGTGGAACCCAACGGTCGGGGATGTATAACTCCTGACTACTATTGTCTCATTGGACGTAGTCCAAAGAAGCCAACAAACTCCATATATATATATATATATATATATATATATATATATATATATATATATATATATATATATATATATATATATATATATATATATATATGCAGTTTGTTGAGATTTGTGTGTGTAGAAAAAGTTTGTTACAATAAGAATCAGGGTTCCCGAGAAAAAAAAAATGTAAAGCTACTAAATCACCATTCTCTGATAAGAATTAAATTTAAGAAGCAAATATGTGTAACAAACATTTTATATAAGAAAGTGTAAAAATATAATTGGTTGGGTTTTTTCGACTTTGGTTCATCTTTAACAAGATATTCGCTTGATTGGGCTGTTTCTGAGTAATAATCATATATTTTAATGTAATCACCAGTAATTATACATTTTAAAATGTCATGTTCCAAAGAAAGAATCTCTTTAGCAACTTCAACACGACAATATTTTTCAAAAAATTCAGTATTTTTGGAACAATACGACAGGACACACAAGACAAGTCTAATTTTATCTTCAAATTTCATTAAATTGATCCAAATTATATTCTAGTCATATATACATTTTGTATAACACTTAATCAACGATTACTCCATACAAAATCCTTGATTTTGATAATGTTGATTTATTGGTTGACGTGGAGTATCTTCCTGAGCGAGATTCATCTTCAACTACTTCTGTACCATCACTAAGGCACTTGCACCACTTATAAAAAATGATTTGAATATAGCTTTATCACAGTAACGCTTTATTATAATTTTTAATACATCAACACAAAAAGGTTCGTTTTTTAGACAAAAGTTAATGCAAAATTATTTTCTTGATAAACTTATCTATTTTAAAAAAGCGCCGATATTTTTAACAATTATAAAAGATTGTATAAATAAAACAAAGTTGTCTAATTTTCACTTATATTTGTCTCTAAAACATAACGCGTTTCGCTATACTGTAGCTTCTTCGGATGGTTGACAAAGAATGAAATTGTATTGTGATAAATAATAGGTACTAAGTAATTAAGTAACTTTACATGTTTTTTTCTGGGAATTCTCAGAACCCTTACTCAGACTCTTTTTTGACATATTTAATAGCAGAGAATGGTTGAAATCTATTTGGTCGTTAAGAAGGATATCTGTGTATTTGCGACGGTTTATTTCCAAACATTTTAGTAAATTCAGTTTGGTACCCTTATTTTCTATATGTAAGATTTTAAAATCATTATTAAATGCATATTTTTCTTTCCACGTGATGATGTTCCGCGTATGTTGAGTCCATTTTATAATTTAGGAGCTGCGCTTGTGTTATTTGATTCTGAGTCTAAATGACGTTAGCTTAAAAGAATTAGAAAGATTGTGTGTGGAGACCGAAATAGCTTTAAAAAGTCAACAGTCTGGTATAGATAAGAAATATTATAGCGAAAATATTATCAAATCTGAGTTTTTTAAAAATACGAGAATTCTTAATGAGACAAAAATTAGCAAATACAATCCACAAAAAAAACAGTAATCAGTTAAGTAAAGTTCAGTAAAATCAAGCAACTTTTACAATATAGACAGGCAAAGGGAACACAGTGATTGCAGTAAACAAATCATGTTACGTAAAGAAAACTTAAAACTTTAAAAAAAGATCCAACTGACAAATTCAAAAAACAAATCAAACTCCAAATTGAAAACTCACCTTGCATCATACCACTAAATTATATTTTTAAATTAAACAATATGAATCCTCAACCACCTCAACTTTACTCTCTAATCAAATTACACAAAGAAGTATATCCCTAGCAGTAGAAATTAGACAACTTTGTTTTATTTATACAATTTAGTATTTGCAAATGCCGTAACCATTCTCAATTATAAAAGTCGTTATAATTTGTAACTTAGCAACAAAATACTATGAAACTTCTGTCAGATATCAACGACAGTCATACCAATAAAAAAAAAAACGAATGTTTGTATCCACACGTAGAGCACGCGAGTTTTTAAAACAAAAGTCACCTTACCTTTTGATCATAATAGTATATCATTAGTCAAATAAGAGGGGAAACATTATTTTAGTAAAATATAAAATTTAATTAACAGAAACCATCCTGACACTTTTTTGATCTGAATAATATTCCGAAAAGCTTACAATATCAAACATCTAAACCGCTGTACCTTTAATAATAAGAACTTGGTATGTTTAACACTATAAACAGACGCTAACGAGTCGAGTAAATATTTAGTTTAAAACATTATTTGTTTAGGCATTAACATTCGCCGGCAAAATCAGACAAGCTAGAAACAACATCCATATACTAGCATACGGTTTTAATATCATTTAAAAACCTTCCTTTTAAAAATACTTTCGTATTTTGCTCCACTTCTCATTATGCGGCACCTTTTCGAATGAAAATGGTTTGTGGGATTTTCTAGGATTACCAGAAAAAATTCTCTGGGCTTTAGAAGGATTAGGGCATTCGTTTCTTTTTTAAATTTCACCTTAAAGCATTGCTGAAAAAACGGATCTGAGAACTATTTGGAAAGAATTATTACCTATTCGGAAAAAAAGCGTTTAAGGGACATTTCTCTTGGACCGACAAGTAACGATAAAAAAATCGGTCAATGCAGGAATAATTTTTTAACACTTTAATTCTTTTTATGGCCCACAATCTGCAGAATGCAACAAAAAACAGAGAAATTCACAATCATCTATAATACAAGGGTTGCTATTTATATATCCGGAATTGGCAACAATGGTGCTGCTAGGCGCCATCTGACATATAGCTCATAAAGTTTGACATTGTTTACTATACATACTCTGAACTATTTGAGTTGTTTAGTGACTTGAAAATGTCCTCTCAGTCAAAAAATGGAATTAACTCTTGAGAAGTTTCGTGCGATGATTTACTAAAACTTTCGACGTGGATGATATCAACAATAGTACATCGATCAACTCAGTTCGACTTTTGGCGATAAAGCACTATCTAAAACTACTATATATCAATGGTTTAGTGAATTCAATCGTGGTCGTCGTTCGCTCAGGGACAAATTTAAAGAAGGTCGTCCAAAATATAAAATATAATCGTGACGAATCTTGGATCTATGCGCATGAGCCCGAAAGCAAATAGTAGCCGACTGTATGTGTCTTTCAAAATAAGCCAAACCCAACAAAAGCTGTTTAAGAAACACTTCGCAAGAAGTACTTCGAAGCAAATGGTCGCCTGTTTTTTTGGGATAAATCGGCATGTAGGTACAGTGCTACTGGAGCATCGTAGAACGGACAATTCTGAATGGCACACAATAATTTGTTTGCCAGGACTGTTTAAATAAATCAAAAAGAAATAGCGAGGCAGGATCATTCCCATCCTACAGTCCCGATTTAGCACCAAATAATTTCTTTTTGTTCCCGTCTATGAAGAATAAACTCTGTGGTCAACGATTTTCACCCCAGAAGAAGCGGTTGATGCGTTCAAAATACATATTTTGGGGATGCCTCAATAGGAATGGAAAAAGTGCTATGAAAATTTGATCAAACGTATTCAAAAGTATATCGATCGTCGCGGAGAATATTTTGAAAAACAGTCAAACAATTTTCAATGATAATTTTTTTTATTATTATTCGGGATACAGGACAACAAAAATGAAATTAAAAAAGTAGCAAAATGTATAGCTAGATATTCTATATACAGGGTGTAAGGGATAATACCTAGAGAACATTTCTCTTGGAGGGACAAGTAACAATAAAAAAATCGGTCAATACCGGATTTATATAATGCCTGACTGATTGTGGCGTGTTCATATAGTTTTTCTTTTTTCGATGGGTATAATATTAACAAAATATAATATCAACTATATAATTAAGTATAATATTAACAAAAACTAAACCAAGCAACACACTACAGAATAGCAAAAATGTGGTTTATAAAATTGCCTGCGTTAGATGTTAGAATAAAAGAGCATAAAACCCTTCTTAGAAAGGGCGATTTTAATAAATCTAGAATTTGTCAACATGCATATGAATCGGGTCATAAAATCAATTGGAATAATTCCAAAATGGTATTAAAAGAATCGGTAACAAAATATAGAAGATTAAAAGAAACCGCTATAATTAATTTAAATAAAAATAACTGTATTACTATAGCTTCGGTAGATTTAAATTCAATATGGTTCCCGATTCTAAAGAATACAATTAAAAACATTTAAGTATTTCAATACACAATCAGTACAGTAAACAATCACACAGTAAACCTCAACTATACATTTTTTGATAGTATGTCACTGTCATTAAAAACTAATTGTCAATGTTCATTGACAAATATCATTGACATACACAAAAAAATATTTATTATTTTTTAAATTTGTTGTGAAAAAGGGAGGAGAATACTTGCCGAAACGTTAACGTTCAAAAGTTTGTATTTATTTTAGAACATTTTTATATTTTTAAATTTTTGTTCGTTAGGCAAATTTTTACAATAAAAAAATACTGAGAAATTTGTCTCCATTTGGTTTTTTGTTTTTACCCAGTGATTCTTTATTTACATAAGAACAGATATTTTGATATTTTTTGAGTTTTACATCGTGGCGAAAAACCCCAAAAAAAAGAAAAAAATACAGGATTTATATGTTAGCCTTGATTTTAATTTATATATATCTTATTATTTTTTTTATTTTTTTTATGGTACACAATTTGCAGAATGTAACAAAAAACCAAGAAATTCACAATCATCTGTAGTAACACTTCTATTACAGAACTTTAAAAATAAAATTAAAAACAGTAGAAAAAGATATAGAAAGATATATATTCTACAAACAAGGGAAGTACTAAGGGAAGGGTGTAAGGGAAAGTGCCTTTGCAAAATTTAACCAACGAATTATTTACATCAGTTTGAACAAAAACTATCCTTAAATCATGTATCCAAAATACAACAATATCCGCAGAAAACAACTGGAAATTTTCTTATCCGTTACCAACATAGCCAATTGTTATTTCGATTGTTTTCGAAGGAAGGATTTCGATCGAAGGAATTCAGTTTATGTTTCATAGGCCTCTTAAGGCAATGTTTCAAAATAAAATGTAATATTTTAATAGCCATTCATTAGATACATTTGATTTGGTTTGTTACAAAAAACTTACAAATTATTATCGTTTAATGTCAAAATTGAAATTAGTACAATTTTTCAAATCATAACACGTTTTAAACCATTCAGATTACATTAAACAACTCATGAATAACTGTTTCATTAAACTAACTGCTCAAAATGTCCACTATCCCATCCTCGTGACAGAAGCTTTATCGGTTGATAAACATTTTTAGATTCCTATAGTTTTAATAAAAACTATAAAAAAATTTCTAGGAACATAATAAGGAATCAACAGTACTTCGCAACCACATCTCCTCTAATACATCGCTTAAAGCAGCTCCTTTCATACATAGTTTTGGGGCTTTTACATCCTATCAAATGAGTTTGAAATGTCTTTCACTCTACACGGCCCTTCTCTCTGTTTCGTGTTGTGTGGGATACAACACGAAACAGAGACATAATAATGCCACTGCTAATGATCTTATATTAAAAGCATCTCATGACAATTTAAAATTTTGAAACCCATAACGATGGTTAATTCTCCCGAAGTACCAATGCTATACAGGGTGGCAGAATGTGCTTTAATGTTAATTTGAATGATTTTATTAAATTTCTCGTGCAATTTTGATCTAGACAAAGTATTGAAAATGAACGTATCACCGTCATCGACTTGTACAAGTCTAGAATGAAGATCACCGAGAATGTTCGAACGAGTGGTTTCAAGCGGGCGATAGTCTACAAGATCGTGACGCGTTTCAAAGAGACAGTAGAGACTGCAGACCGTCACGAAGCGGTCGTCCAACCACTCCAACCAGTCCGGAGAACATCAACAAGGTACGATACCGGATTCGTCGAAATCCAGGGCTGTCGATGTGCAAGATGGCCACGAAGCTCGGAATCAGCAGAGAACGCATCCAAAACATCGTCAAGAGGAAGCTGGAACTGTGCAGTTACAAGAATGCTCGCGTTCACTTCCTGAATGAGGCGAAGTAGACGAAGCGGCTCCTGAAATGCCGCCGAATGCATCGGCTGGGCGACGGTGGTTGCTTCATGAAGATTCTCTTCAGCGATGAGAAAATTTTCACCCGTCAAACCGCTTCACAACCGCCAAAATCATCGTCAGCTGCTCAAGAAAGGCCAACAGAAGACGTTGGCAGCTGCTATCTGCAGCTTGGCTATCTGCGGTACCGGCAAAATACCATTGGTATTCATCTCGAGAACGTCAAAATTAACTCCGGCGAGTATCAGGACGGATTCACGTTTCAGCACGATTGGGCGCCGGTGCGAGCGGCTGTTTCCCGGCTTTTGAAGCAAGGACGTTTGGCCGCCAAACTCGCCGGATCTCATCCCGATGGAGTACTCGGCGTGGTCCATTATGGAGCATAAAATTTAGAGGATACGCCACCGTGGAATAGCTGAAAGCGGCGTTGACGCGTTCCTCGGACGAAATTACATTGGAAGAGTATTGGAAGAGTATATATATATATATATATATATATATATATATATATATATATATATATATATATATATATACATATATATATATATATATATATATATATATATATATATATATATATATATATATATATATATATATATATATATATATATATATATATATATATATATAAATTTCATAATTTGTAGTAAATGCAATCTTCTAATTAAATATTTTTTTAA
>JARFXV010001037.1:0-41501 GCA_031761425.1 Cosmopolites sordidus | reverse complement strand
ATTTTGTTTTGTACAACTTACAAAATTTCTTAGAAAATAACTTACACCGATTAATGATTAGACATGATCTTGAACTAAGTTGAATTAAGGTACAAATCTCAATCCCATGGGTTTTTTACATCAGCTACAACGTTTTCGTCTTTATTCGTAAATAATGATTTGACTGTATTGAATAGTTTACTGCAATATAATTCAACGCATAACGTAGCCATAGCCACGCGTGGCCGGGTCTGTTAGTATGTATATATAAACATACATTATATATATATATATATATATATATATATATATATATATATATATATATATATATATATATATATATTTATGTATATATATATATATACATATATATATATATATATATATATATATATATATATATATATATATATATATATATATATATATATATTTATATATTTATGTATATATATATATATATATATATATATATATATATATATATATATATATATATATATATATATATATATATATATATATACATAAATATATATATATATATATATATATATATATATATATATATATATATATATATATATATATATATATATATATATATATATATATATACATATATATATATATATATATATATATATATATATATATATATATATATATACATAAATATATATATATATATATATAGATATATATATATATATATATATATATATATATATATATATATATATATATATATATACACATAAATATATATATATATATATATATATATATATATATATATATATATACATATATATATATATATGAACATTTTGTTGATTACTTGACTGGGGATGAGCCCCACCCATCCCTTCCATTGGACGGCACATGTTTCGTCTTTTCATGTTTAGACTCTTCAGGGCACCGACAAGTGCTCTCTCGTCAAGAATAGGAAGATCACATCCACAGTCAACAACCCATATTTTTCGCCGACTTCCCGTCGGATGGGTGTATATATGTGGTGTTGGAATTCTTTGGACTGCGTCCAATGAGACAACAATGCTGAGTGTCATCAGACACCCAACTGCTGGGTTCCACAATCTCATGTGGAACACAAAATAACCCGCGTCCGTCCAAAGGAAGGGATGGGGTGGGGCCCGTCTCCAGTTAAGTAATCAACAAAATGTTCATTTAGGCGGAGACGCAGGTTGTTGTGTGTTGTGGAACCCAGCAGTTGGGTATCTAATGACACTCAGCACTGTTGTCTGATTGGACGCAATTCAAAGAATTCTAACACTGCATATATATATATATATATATATATATATATATATATATATATATATATATATATATATATGAACTCAGTAAATTAATCAAAAGCAAAACAATAACCAACAGAATAAAGCTGCGAATATATAAATCTATTGGATTGTCTGGAAACCTCGAAGGGATTTTTTTTTAGAGAAAGACAAACATAAATTGTCAAGGTAAATTTTTATTTAGTCTATAATGAAATTACCATTAATATCTACAACTGTTGGCCAATGTAGTCTTAGGTTCATAATGCCTTCTTGTTTCAAATTTGCATCTTTATTGCCAAAAAATGTCAACAGGTTGAGGTGAAAAACTTTCACACACTTCTTTTTTTGCATTTAAACAATTGTAAAGAGAGCGGAATAAATAGAATGGGCGATGGAATAGATGGTAGTCTGTGGGTGTGATCTGGCGAGTAAGGTAGATGGAGAAAGACATTTCAATTTAAGCTTAATAACTTTTGCCAGGTCCCGATTGAAACGTTGTGGTTGTGTATTGTCACAATGAAACACGATAACTTTTATATTTACAAATTAGGGCCATTTTCTTCAATTGTTGCCTGCAGCTGATCTGGTTATCAACAGCAGAAATCGATGTTCATAACTTGGTTGTTGGCTAAGTGAAAAAAGTGTATAGGCCCTTTCCAGTCTCACTAAATGCAATGCATAATTTTCTTCGGAAGAAGGCCGTTTTTCACCGTACTGGCAACCGCTGACTCTGGCAACATCCATGATTGTTTCGTTGCATGTTGTTGTACACAATCCATTTTTCATCACCATTTACCATCCGTTTCAGAAATGAAGCAAAATATTTTTTTTTCGCCGAAAGATCGCATGAAGTAGTTCATTCCAACAGATTTCGCTCACTAAGTTCATGAAGAACATACACAGCGTATCGACAGACGTACCCATGTTTTTTTAGTTGGTCAAAAACGACCAATAACTGGAAGGGCATTTAATTTATCTGCTATCTCACGAACTGTGGTGGGTGAAATTTCGGCTGTTATGGCCTTTAATTCCTGGACATCAATGCTTGAAGAATGGTCAGAGCAATGTTGGTATTTCAGGTCGTCTCGACACAAGTCTTTCTTTTGATCAGCGTTCTTGCCGTTATTTAAAATAATAAGCATAATATCGACCGGCATTTTCTTTTCGAATCAACTTGACTAACTGAAGACGAATTAAAGCCAATCTGAACTTAAACATTGTAAATACCACTCATATTAATAAAATGTAACAGATTTTCACAAATATTTGTTTACAAAATTTTTCATAGAATCGGATATTATAAAAATTAGTAATGAAGTATGGTTTGGTAGTGAAGTATGGACGTTGAGTGGGGTTAAACAGAAAATGTTTGCAGTGTGGGAGAGGAAATGTCGAAGAAAAATTTATAAAGGTAAACAAATAGGAGATAAATCGGGGAAAACAAATAATACGTTACAATCAGAATTCTACAAGCTATTCGAGATAATAGCGAAAATAAAAAAACAGAGGCTGGGATGGTTAGGGCATGTGACAAGGATGAACGGCATACCAAAGAAACAAAATGGGAGGGACAAAAAGACGAGGTAGGCCTAGATTAAGATGGAGAGATAAGGAGTTGAACCATTTAGCATTCTTAAATATTGCCAACTGGAACGCAAAAGCGAGGGATAATAATAAATAACCAACCAAGCTATTGACCACTTAGGCCAGCCGAGCCTTTTTATACGAGTTCACCACTCGTATATATACCACTCAATATGACTTCGGTGTGTATTGATAGTTGCATAAACCTTTTTTTGTATCTAACATATTTCGAATTTTATATTGTTATTAAATTGGTTTGAAGTTATATTGTTATTAAATAATTAAAATTACATTAACTAACCAACTTTAATAATGTCTTATTTCAAACTTTAAAATTTCAGATATAATTAAAATAAAGTTGTATTCACCATTTTGTCAAGAAGTTAAAGAAATTTTACTCCCTAAGTAAATAAATAAGAAGAAAATGTAACGTCAAAAAAAGCAAAAATAATATATTATTTTATTTTAACGAGAAGGAAATTTATATTAGTTTAATACTAAAAAATACTGGGGGTAAATATAAACGGTTGTTCAACAAGAAATTTAGAACTTTAGAATTAAAGGCACAATGATAACTACAAGTGATAATTCGGATATTTTTATTTTACCTTATATATCTTATCTTTGAAAATAATGTCGTTCAAATGGCCCCCTCAGCTTCGTCTGTTAGAATTCAATACAATCATTCACCAATTTGCATGCTGTAAACCACTGATTTAACATAACCCCCAAAAAGTAATCAAAGGACGTAAAATTACACGATCTTGGTAACCAGTTGACATTACCATTTCCTGAAATATCAAAAAAAGAACTTCTATTCCTCTTTCAGTCCAAAAACCGATTCAAATAGTGACTTTGCGAGAATAAAGAGGTAACTTCTGAATCACTTGAATCGGCTCAACTCCTGCAGTTCTGTTTATTCATAAACCCATTAAGCCAGAAGTGTGCTTCGTTGGAAAAGATTATATTTTCCACAAAATGGGGATCGCCTTCATCTTCCAATTTATACAGGCTGTTAAATTGTGCATCTTTTCATAGTGGATTGATACAATGTACTAAATACCGAAGTCTATAAGTGACATTTACATACCAAACAGTGTTGCGGCTTTTATGTTTCAAAGGTCTGACACTCTCATTGGAAACCTCTTTATATGTTTTATGTAAATATGGCAGTGCTATTAGAAATTTAAAATACGTCCTTTAATATCTATTTAATGCAGTAGTGAGACTTAACAGAAATTGTTATGTTACATATTGGCAGTACAAGGATTATCTGGCCACCGTTCAAAACGTTCTATATTATTACTCTGCAAAATATTGGTCAAGATAGTAGTAAGGTAGTCAGTACGTCAGTAAAAGTGAAAATAGTATCTCAAATTAATAACAGGATTTAATAAAGTTCGGCTTTCAATTTTGTAAAGTTTTTAAAAACTTCAATATACAGTTAAATGTATTCCTCGCTTAAAAATCTAATGTTTCCTAATAAACGTGGTTTCATTAAAAGTAGATCGATAGATAAAATTAACCTAATAACCCTTATATAATATTTGCCTACGGTTTATGATATTACTTGAACTAGCCAGAAATAAAATTTAATTTTCGTTTATATACAAATTAAGAAAAAAAATCAGCTGCTCGATGTCATAAAGCAAAGAAAAAATACGGATCAGAACGCAAAAGATCCTGTATTTTGTGGACACTTTCATCAATTTTTACAATTGGAGGTCTTCCGCTGTTAGGTCAATCTACAATCAAGTCTCGACCTTTTGGGAATGCTTTTAACCTCCTGAAAACCTGGGCCCTTGACAAAACATTATTTCCATAAACCCATTAAAATTGCGAAAATGTGTGTTGCACTATGCTCAAGTCTGTAACAAAACGTAATAACGAACGTTGCTCAAAATTGTTTGAACTCATTTTCAGAACGCACTAGAAAAATTTGGTCCATGAAACGAAATGCTACGGATCACCAACTGACCCTAGAAAGTTCAAATTCGAACTAAAAACTCATCAGATGACGACTTTCCTTCAAAGCGGAAGCCAAACGTGTTTCCAGCTCGAATGCTACGTCACCAGTACTATTACTTGATTTACACGCCTCGTATACACCTAAACCAAATCTAGACAAACTATGTTCAAACAGCTTTTTGGATCTTTATGTCCTTAAATACTAAAAAATCAATTTGGTTCTGAATAGATTTCCTGCACATAACAAACAAGTTGTGACGAACTTCTTCGAACACAGTTTCAAGACGCTGGAATGGAAAACAAGGACTGGTGCTGTGGTCAGTTAGGAGCTCGGATCTTATACCTTTAGATTTTTATACCAGGTGTGTCGTTTGATAATTCTTATTTTTATTAAGAGATGGCACTGGAAATAAGGGTCGGTTCATAGTGTAACATCTTAAGTCATTTTGTTGCCACGACCTTTATTGCTAGTACCTTTCAAAATTTCCACTGATGTTTAAAAGATTTCGAATTAGTGTCATATTTTTTTTTGCTGTGGTAAACAAGTCGAATTTCGAGCTAAATAAAGAATATTTGCGGCACGTACTGCTTTTCTTGTTCAATCAAAAGAAAGACACGAGTGAAATCCGTCGTATACTTGTGGACATTTATGGTGACAAGGTCCCAATGCAAGACCTATCGGCATTGGTTTACACGATTCAAAAGGGGTGAAAAAAGAACACCAATGGCAACCAAAAAAATTGAAAGATACCCAATTACAAGTATTGTTGGAAGAACACATATGGCATAAGACGACCATTGTTGGTTGCCGAACCATTTGTGATCATCTTCATGCTAAAGGACAGACAGATATAATAGCTTAAAACGGTGTGCGAAGTTTTGACTTTCTCGGTATGAAAAAAATACTTTTTACATCGGATCGTGACTGGGGATTAAAAATGGATATATCTCGAAAACCAAAAACGTATAAAATCGTGGGTTAACCCAGGACAACCATCAACATCGACCGCAAGACCGAATCGCTTTGGAACGTACACAGTGCTGTGCATTTGGTGGGATTAGAATGGGGTCGTGTACAATGACCATCTCAAATCAGGTGAATCATTCACTACCGTAAAGAAATAATCAACTTGAACCATGCATTGATCGAAAAAGCAAACAGAATGAACTACAAGACACGAAAAAATTATTGTTCAGCACGACAACGCCCCTTCACGCACAGCAAAAGCGGTCAGAGACACCATTTCTGCACTTGGCTGGGAACTCTTGCCCCATCCGCCGTAATCACCACACTTGGCCCTTTGCGACTACCACTTGTTTTCATGTATCTCTCACACATTTTTCATAAAACACTTTAACAATTAAGGATATGTCGAAAAATGATTTGATGACTTGACCACCTCAAAAGAAGTGCCGTTTTTCTAGGAGGGCATCCACAAATTACCAGAGATGGGAAAAATGTACTGCTAGCGATGGCGCACACTTTGAATCAACAATTTTTTACCTTTCTCTCAAATTAAACGTGTTTTTTTTTCAAGAAAAAATTAATAATTATTAACCGCCACAATTGATATGTCGGGCATGATGTAAAAAGATATATATCGTGAGCAGTTATAAACTAGAGAAGATCTTGATGAAGAGGTTAATACATGTATAGAAAAATTATGAAACGGATAGTGTTCTGTTAATTTTAATAAAGGTTTTAAAAATTTCAATGTATAATCAAATGTGGAGGTGTAATAGGTACTTCAGAATTTCCTTTTTGAATAAAACCAACTATTTTAGAAAAATATCATGTTTTTTTATCAAAACGTAGAGACATGGCGTGGGCATGGACTTAGCATTCCCACCCCAGAAAACAATTTCTGCTACGAAACCTTATGCGAAGTTTGTAAATAAAATAATGGGACGGATTTTTGTGTAAGTCAGTTGAAATTACAATTTTACATTGGCTTTTTCAAAGTAGATGCTTTGGGGAACTAGACAGTGCTAAAGACGGTTTGTTCACTCTTCATAGCAGTAGCGGAACTGAGATACTGGAATCTCCTTCAACTGGTCGGTTACGGCTTTTTCAATGTTCTCCAATGTCACAAGATATTGTCCTTTGAAGTAAATTTTCAATATTGGGAAAATGAAGAAGTTTGGTGAATAAGGAAACTGCGGAGATAACGCGATGTTTTAATTTGCTAAAAGTTCGTTAATTGAAGTAACTGTGTGATAAGGTGAATTGCCCTGGCATCGGCATGCAGGTGTTCTAGACGACATCTCGATCGCACATAAATGACTCTTTTTAGAAGTCTTTCAAGTAATGAAAATGTATTTTCTCTGTTAGAATGCAAATTTACCGTTTGGCATTCAGCTACTAATTTCTTATGAGTGATCCCCTGGCTATCAAAAAAGCAACTCAACATGCTTTTTTTTTAATATTTAATTTGGTCAATCTGGCTTCTTTGCTTGTGGTGAGGTTGGATTGTGATATTCCTACCTCTGACGATTCGTTTCCGCGTCGTATTCGGGTGAGTCTCCATCTTTTGGGAATTCAAAGACTGATCACTAGTAATGACGCATTATAGGAAATCAGTGTCATTTTCAATCCGCCCAAAAGAGTCAAGACATATTTTCCTACTCGCAGATTTTCTTTATGCAACGATTTTTTTCTTTA
Organism: Cosmopolites sordidus; assembly: GCA_031761425.1. Taxonomy (NCBI): domain Eukaryota; kingdom Metazoa; phylum Arthropoda; class Insecta; order Coleoptera; family Curculionidae; genus Cosmopolites; species Cosmopolites sordidus. Next base: position 34,004 of record JARFXV010001037.1, on the reverse strand, counting down.
TGCAACGCAACGATTGTTTGAGTCATATTCAACAGTTCTCCAGTCATTCTGACCTTTAATCGACGACTAGAACTTCTCGATCAACACATCTTGCCGTTGAAAGCTTTCCGCTGAACCAAACAAAACCAAACCACCTGAAAACCTGTGCCCTTATCAGTCATGATTTTCAAAGGCATCTTGAAGTTTTGCTAAATTAGTTCAATTTAGTACTGAAGAGGCATCAGATGTTCGTCTACCTCCCTCCAAAGAATGAAACCATCTCTCCACAAATCCAACAATGTTGTCAGATCGAATGTTACACCACCAGTCTCATTACTTTATTTGTTAGCACGCCTCGTACATAGCCACAGATTGAGTATTTCAATATATGGATATGACTGGAAATGAAGCCTGAAGATCAAGGCTCACTAATAGCCTGTAGTACAAGCAGAAGAAGAGACAAGGCTATTATGTTTTATAAAAAATAATATTTATCAGATGTCCTTATCAGATGTCCCTTCGGATGTTTCTGCAGATGGCCATTCTTTGTGTAAAATTGTTGATAACAATTTGGCACAATTGCGGTTCAATTTAAACAATAATTTGACGCACTTGACTTGGCTCTTGAACAAGCCTCGCAGGAAAAGTTAAGGGGGGTCAGATCGTACGATACTGCAGGCCACTATTTCAAGAAATGAGGCGGACATGAAAACGTGTTCTTAACAAATACAAAGTTTCCCTCGTCGTATGACACGTGGCTCCATCTTGTTGAAAGAACATACTGTTAAGGTGCTTATTATGCAATTAGGGACATAAAATGTAAATTAAAAACATAATTTCATTGAAAAATCCTGTATTATTTCTAACTTCAGCAAAGATAAAACTAGCTAACGGCGATGCTTAAGAATTTTAAATTGCTGGGTTCAATTTTTTTTTGTTAAATTTTTTCATATCATAAAACAACAAGAATTCACAGTTCTTATAGATTTAAAAATCATAAGACCTAAAATACACCTATTAGATAATTTGGGCATTTGTGCCCTTGGGTTAGACGACCATTAAGAGTCTAAATAGATGTAAGTCTCGCATATAATGCATGCAAAAACAATACCTTAAAATAAACGTATCATTGTAATTTTTGAATATAGAAAATATTGAAAATTGTGCAGTGATTAAATTATTTGTAAAAAAGGCTTAAAACAATGGAAATGCATAGATATCGTAAATATATTATGGGAGTCTGCTCCTTCAAAAACAATGGTAGGTGAACTTCAATATGGTCATCCATAAGCCTGGATGATGAACGTCGTTCTGAACGTCCAATAAGTGCAACTACTGAGTTCTTGAATTAATTCTTATATAAATTCAATTTGAATAAATTGTGTACATGAGATGCTTATAGATGACAGACAATTGACTTTGAGTGAAATTGCTAAGGCCATGGTTCTCATCTGAACGGTTGTTTCAGATTTTGAAAAAGGAATTAAACTTGAAAAAGCTATGTGCAAGATGGATTCCGCATTTGTTAAATTCTGATCAAAAACAACTTCGAGTAAAGCTTTCTAACCAACATTTCGATCCTTTTCGAAAGAATAAAATATATTTTAAAAGCTGTGGATGAGACATGGATTTACCACCCTAATCCTGAACTACTACAACAAACCGCAAAGAGGAGTGAGCCCGGTTATTCAGCTCCGAAGCAGCCAAATTGGTTAAAATCGACCAAAAAGGTTATGGCAATCATTTTTTTAGGATGCAAAAGGCATTCTGTTAATTGATTACCTTCAAACCTTCAGTATTATTCAAACTTTTTGAATCAATTGGATGCAAAAATTCGTGAGAAAAGACCTGGTTTGGCAAAGAATATAATACCGGTTCACAGCAGTGTTCTTGCAATGGCCAAATTGTAGGACTTACACTGTCAATTGTTGGAGCATCCACCATATTCACCGGATCTGACTTTCATCTCATCCTAAACCTGAAAAAAAATTCCACGTCTTTTTCATCATATGAAGAAGTAATCGCAGCCGTAGATGAGTATTTTGAAAGAACTCCAGAAAGTCACAAAGAACACAGAAATAGCTTCATTGGTAGTGTCTCTACTTGTGTGAACTTTTAGCCGGTAATACCGTTGCCCAGGGTGTACCACGATTAGGTAATTCATACATACACCCCAAAAATATACCACCTGATTAAAAGCATGATAAGCAACCGAAGGTTCAGAGTCAGTTCAGAGTCAGAGAGAAAAGCTGTGGAAAGACTGTTAAAAACTGACTACCTCAGGGATCAGTGTTAGCACTCTTACTTTGCAACATATATGCTAATGACATTCCAAATACCATCTCTCGTCAATTTATATATGCAGATGATATGGCCCTGAGTATACAACATAAGGATCATGAGTTCTGTAGCGAAGACCTCACAACTGACCTGGCCTTCCTCGAGCCGTACTATAGAAAGTGGCGACTGGTACCTAATCCTTCCAAATCAGACGTATGTGTTTTCCATTTCTCAACAAGACAAGCATATGCCGAACTGGACGTGGTTTTCGGGGAAAAAAGGTCCAGGCACCAGCCCATCCCGACTTATCTTGGCGTCATCCTGGACAGATCCCCCACTGGGTGTCTGGTGCAAAAGGTAACATACTTATAAACTGGTTATTCAGTTGAATAACACCATGAGAACTATATCTGGCACTGTGAAATCAACATCCGCCGCCTGGCTCCCCCCTTTGTGTAATATTGCTCCTCCGGAACTGCCCAGATTGTAGACAGCGAAAAAACAATGGGACCGAATACACGACGCAAATATGTCAGAATTGTCCATACATAAGGACCTGAACAACCTGCCACGGTATAGATTGAAATCGCGCCATCCAATCTGGATAGACGCAGACTTGAAAAATGGCATAGACATTAATGAAAGATGAACATCTCTCCTTCAAAACAATCCTACCAGGAATGTCGACGTTATCAATCGGCGGATAAGGATATGCTGGGTTTGAACCTGCTGAGGGGCACCTGACGTCGATTGAATAGGTTTAGAACCGGACATGGCAGATACAATGATATGCTGCACAAATGGAAGATGTCAACTTCCCCTGAAAGTGACTGTGGCGACCCACATCAAACAATGAACCATCTGGTGAACTTTTGCCCTTTGAGAGTGATATCACGCCGACTGCACTGAAATGGTTCGATGATCTCGGCGTGGATGTATAATCATATAGGTATATCGTCACTGGTTGGATCTTTGTATATATATATATATATATATATATATATATATATATATATATATATATATATATATATATATATATATATATCGTCACTGGTTGGATCTTTGTATATATGCGCGGTATATGTGTGTTTTTTAATGATATTTTGACATTATGTGTAGTTTATGATATATATTTATATTTATACTTATTTTTACTAATACTTGGTTTAGTTTTTTTTTTGCTTATATTCAAGTGTCCAAAGGGTAATTTATTGCTAGTTCTACTTTTATTATATTAAATGTCATAATGTACATATGTCTCATTATATTAAATGTCATAATGCCTCATATAAAGTGTATATATATATATATATATATATATATATATATATATATATATATATATATATATATATATATATATATATATATATATATATATATATGTATATGCGTCAAGCGATAAAGCAATATTTTGCAATTGTACTGTCCTTAACCATTTTAATGTGGGAAGTGACCACCGAGTGGTACGAGCAAAGATTAGGAGAAACTGCCGAAAAGAGCGCGAAAGAATGATAAGATCAAAAAGGGGCAAAGTGGATTCTGGGAAGCTGCTGGAGAGGGGCAGATATTTTGAAATTGCTTTGTTGAATCGCTTTGCTGTGTTACAAGACCCGGAGGAAATGGAAATTACAGACCAATGTGAAAAAATCGCCAATAATGTGCTTAAAACGGCGGTTTCATAGCACCAGAAGATAAATGTTTCAAATAGTCAAAAATTTCCAATGAGACCATTAATTTAATTAAAAAACGCCGGACAATGAAGAATGCAGACAGTCCATTTGGCAGGGTCGAGTACGTTGAGCTTTGCAGCAGTATAATGAAACGTATTCGAGAGGAAACGCGCCGATTCAATATACCGTTGGTGCAAAAAACTCTGGAAGAAAACAGAGGAATTAACAAAGCTAAGCAGAAGCTGAGAAAGAAAGGGACACAAACGTTTTCCTGAATGCGTGAGGATGGTACAATGTGTAGGGAACGGACGAAATTGTTACAGGTTGTCCGAAGATTATATTCAAAGTTATATGAGGATCAGAATCATGCAATGCCTACTGAAGAACAAGTGCCGGATATCCTGGTGGAAGAAGTGACAAAGGCTATAGACTCGATAAAAAATGGCCACTGTCCAGGAAAGGATAGTATAACTGTGGAGATGTTAAAAGCTGGTGGTCGGACTTTACATAAAACACTAGCAAAATTATACTCAAAATGTCTCAAACAACAAGAAGTACCCAGTTTATGGAAAAATGCAGAAGTGATTATTTACATAAGAAATGAGCACGGGAAGATTAAAAGAACTACCGTTCAATAAGCCTCCTATCAGTGGTGTACAAAGTTTTCACCGAGATAATATCCAAAAGAATACTAAGAAAGCTTAATGACGCACGACCAAGGCAGCAAGCAGGATTCAGAAGTGGATTCAGTACAATGGATCACATCCAGGTTCTACAGCAGGTAGAAAGACACAACAAATACATTATGCCACTGCGCTTGGCTTTTATCGTTTATGAAAAAGCATTTGATTCAATCTCAAAGCGGGCCATAATGAATGCATCGCTTAATGAAGGTGTAGAGAAAGCTTTCGTAAATCTACTAGGATCAATATATGATGAAGCTACAGCGACAGTCCACCTTGACGATCTGGAGGCTGGAATAAATATAGAGCGGGGCGTACGGCAGGGTGACGCAATATCGCCTTTTCTTTTTTCAGCCTGCCTGGAAGAAGTGTTCCGTAATCTGGATTGGGAACAGGAAAGAATAAGGATTAATGGTGCATACTTAAATCATCTTAGATTTGCAGATGATATTGTTCTTCTTTCACAAGACCTAGTGGAACTGCAAAAACACGTACAAGAGCTGCAAAGGGTTGGGGAACCATTTGGCTTGAAAATAAACCAGAAGAATAGTCATGTTCAATAAATTTGCTGAGGACTAAAGAATTTCAATTTTGGGAACAGATTGGGAAGTTGTGGATCACACACACACACATATATATATATATATATATATATATATATATATATATATATATATATATATATATATATATATATATATATATATATATATATATATATATATATAGGCCATGTAGCGAGGCGATGGGACGAAAGATGGACCAGGGCTTTCACACCTGCTCGAAAGAAATGTGAAAAAACATACTTGGTCTAGCGCTACGTTGAATGTACTCCATTGAATGTGGAATACTTCATTTCTATTTGCCATTTATAGCGATTATGTTGTTTGGTCCAATTTCATCAACTGATAGCAATATATGCTTGAGTTAACATCTTCCAGAAGGAGAGCTTAATCCTATTCAAGTTTATTATATCTCTCAAGATTGCTTTAAAATGGGTCATTTTCGGATTTAACGAAATAAATCGCAGCTTTATTATTTATTATTATTATTTTTTATAGCAGCTATGTAAGTAGAACGAGTCAATTCATGCGACACAAAATATTGATTGACTAGCTGTATTCCTATATCGTTGCTTGTATGAGATATATTAAGTGCAGCAGCAAATAAATAAAATAATTCATGGGATGGATTTTATGTCGACTACATTCTTGGAGAAATTTGAATTATTTCCTGTTTAGCGACCGGCGGTCAATGTATCACTAAAAAAAACACAATGTATCACTAAAAGTAAAAATGTGGAAAACTTTAAAACAGAATTTAGAGGATTTCTCAAGGCGTATGTGTTCTATAAATGCATTATCCTTGTATATACGGCATATATTTTTATAAATCTCTGCAGCTCATTTATCATTTTCGAGATATTAATACAAAATGTTTTCCTTCTTCCTGTAGTGCTACATCCCATTACTGAGGCTTCTTCAGCATCTCTTCTTGCATTGTCCGGCCATCCCGTCCTTGGTTTACCTCTTTTTCTGTTACCATTTCTTCGCCGCCCCATAATTTTTCTTGATATTGGATTTTCTGGCATTCTCTTCACGTCTCCCGTCCATTTGATTCTCTGAACCATCAAATAGTCTACAGTCTTGTACAATTGCTTGAGTTCGAAATTATACCTGATCCCTCAAATGACATTGTCATTCACAGCACCAAAATTTCATCTTTCAAATACTGCAAACGTCTCTTCTTTTTCCTTTATGAATGTCCACTTCTCGCAGCTATAAGTTGCTAAACTTTCGCATTCATTTGAATACATTTAGATCTTAAGACATAATACAGGGAATAAATAACTTTGTTAACTTCATTATATGAGTTCTAATATCTCCTGTAATGTTGTTTTCATCAAGTTTGGTTTCCAAATACGTAAATTGCTTCAATAACTTCACTATACTCATTACCGATGACGGTATTGAAGTTCTGTTGGACTGCTTCTTCTTTCCATCATTTTTATTTTGTCTATATTTATATTTTGACCAGCTGTTTTACCTTTCCCCTTTATTCCATCATAATGACTAATGATATTTTCGATCGGGTTAATACGGTTAGGCCATTTGTATATCCTACGATTTTTTTTTCACTATTTATCATTGTTCCTGACCCTTCTTCTGTCTATATTTCTGACCTTCCAAATACTAGTTCAACGAAATTTTGCTACGCGGGCGATATGGCTCTAGATCGAAAGAGCTTGGCCAGAGAACACTCACAGATGATTTAATTGTCCTTAACTCCTACTTTAAAAAATTGAAACTAAAGTCCAGTGTCAGTAAAACTGAAGTATGTGCGTTTTATTTTAACAAAAGCAACCTAAGACTAAACTCCAGATACAATTTAACGGTAACATTCTCCGTTATAACATGTACCCCAAATATCTCAGAATCACGCTCGATCGCACTTTATCGTATAAAAAACATCTTGAAAATACATCTACCAAGATAAAAACAAGAAACAATATCATCCCATAACTGTGTGATACAACCTGGGGTCCTCAATGGACACTTTGCGTACATCACCTTTTGTAGTAGTTTTCTCAGTTTCAGAATACTGTGCCTCAATGTGGCTGAACAGTTGTCACACCAACCTAATTGATGCGCAACTTAACAATACTATGCGCATAATCACTGGAGCAATCAGACCAACTCCTACCTACTGGCTTCCCTTACAAAGTAATATCTACCCAGCTACTCTTTAGAACCAAAATCGCAGAAGCAGAAGAGTGATGACAAAAAATGGTATGATAGATACAACTGTGATATTGTGGGCGTTGAACTTAATAAAAAACTGGGGGTCAAAGTGAATAGAATCCGCACAGGATGTGGTCGATGTGCTGACTCACTCTATAAAGAAGATATAGCGGAATCTCCGAGTTGTGACTGTGGTGCACTGAACCAATCCATCTAACATATTAGTAGAGAGTGTCCCCTACGATACTATCAGGACAGCTGGAACAATTTTATGAGAGCCGACGCTGCAGCGATGGAATGGATTGGAAACCTAAATATTAATGCTTAGTTCGCCTGCGTGTTTGTTTTTTTTGTATAAACTGATTATACTATATGTTTATATGTTACACGAATAAATAAATAAATAAATGAATAAATAAATGAATAAATAAATAAATAAATATATAAATAATTAAATAAATAAATGAATAAATAAATAAATAAATAATTTTTCCATTTGAGTCTGTCTATTTATTAATATTAATAAGTCGACTAAAATGAAAAAAGTAAACGCTGCGGACAGGATTCGAACCTGTGCGGGCAGAGCCCAATGGATTTCAAGTCCATCTCCTTAACCACTCGGACACCGCAGCCAACGATACCTTTGAAATAAAACATTTATACACCAATATCCTACAAGTTTTAAATATCATTTTAATTTCTAAACATGTTTTAATAATTTTTTAATACTAATAAAATATAAATAATTTTAGGTTCTATTTTTGTAATAAATTAAAATAAAACATATAGAATATTTAAACTCGAAAATAATAATATTTGTGCTGCCATCTACAGGGAGTTAACTTAGCTAAATACCCTTAAATCACAGATTCCTTTTTAATTCGTTGCACGACAAACAAATGTTCAATTATTCCGACTGTTGATGCTATTTGTTATATATAATTAAGTTTTGCCTCATATCAATTCATATAAATAAAGAACACTCAATTAATTGTGGTACAAAGATACCAGATTTAAAACTTGGCTAAAATCAGATGTTCTGTAGTTCGGGCATTTGCTGATAGGGTGACAGTTCTAATCGCTTGTCAAAATATAATGTGAAATAGGTTGACATGAGACCAGTCGACAGTTTTTCGGATTGTTTATGATTTTGAGTTCGAAGGTTTCCGTTGATTGCGAAAAAAATGTGTCGCGGGTGAATCTGACGTCGTGCTCGGTTGATCTTGTTATTTTAAGGGTAGAGTTTGTGTGTCATTTGGATTTACCTGGGTTAGACGTAAAGACAAAAACGTAAGTTATGTTTTATTTACAATCGATTTCCTTGTTTTCCCATCACCGCTTATTGAACTTGGAATTCGTTTTCCAATAGGTTATTTTACTATGATAGTAGCTCATAGAATTTAATATGAAATACCCACCAATGCATTATTTGCGAATTACGATGGGGTAGGTCAATGCGAGGGGGTTAATTTTGGCGGCCATATTTGTTGACAATTTAACTAAAATTCAAATGGAAAATTAAGATTTTCTATAAATAAAATACGACTTATATGTTTATTTTTATTTATGTATCCTAGTAATTAAACTATATGCTGTTATCAGTAACTAAACATTTTTAATCGAAGAATATTGTTTATCGTAAGGCAAATAGCCGGCATATTCATAGTTTACATTTTAACTAAGTAAACCTGAATATCATCGACATCGACGAGATGTAATATATCTAAAAGATTTGCAAATATTGTCAATAAACTCTTGGTCAGCTGATTCTAAATGTAAACATATGTATTTCATCCAAGATTTGATTATTTTTTGTATCTCTATTTAGTCTTGAAGTTATATATTTAGGTATTTGAGTTTTTGTTTTGAATTCACAGTTTTAATTCCAATTTACTATTAATTAAATTCAAGAAATTTAGATTTAATATAAAAAGATATATACTATGTTACATTCTATTTGTTATGCAATCCGGTGTTTAGTGTTAATGTTAAATGAGTTTAAAAACGACATCAATGCAAAATGAATCAAGAAATTATATTTGTGAACTTAAATCTACCCCATTTTTGAATATTAGCATATATTAATTATGGCACCTATTAGAAAAACTAATTTTTATATAATATGCTATATATACTATTTATAGTAGGCAAAAAAGTATTTCGATACCCTGATTTTTAGGGGGGATTTATCACAAATCATGTCGAAATTATCAATTTTTTTTATTTGTAAATGTGAAGGAAGGACCATACAGGAAGGTACCTGAGCTGACAACAAAGTTGTCAACCAATATCAGTCGCACAAATAATATGCAAAAAATCATTTTGGCCTGGTTCTACAATGAAAGAATATACCAGGTATAAACTATACTTGGAATAAAAAGTATAGCTTATACCTGGTATATTCTTGCATTGTAGAACTGGTTCGTAATGAGTAATACGCTTTTTTAAACAAGTATTTCTTATATTACTAGCCTTTTATTTGCTGCAATTTTGGACTTTAACCGGAAAGTTAGAGGAAAACTGTTGTATATTTTTATAATTATAAAGTTTACATTAAAAGTAACATTCTTTTTAATATAACTAAAATTATATTTTGATGGTAAAAGATCGGAGTTATGTCGTGTCGCATACTCATGTTCATTTTGGAATGACTCAAAAAGTCCCTTTTTGTTAAATACAAATATAAAAGAATCATGAATATGGGACATTCCATGCCAAATCGACCACTTTTGAATGTGATCCCTTTCGATTTCGCTGAAATTTCTGTGTCCTTTTCTACCCCCCAAAGACGTATCTCAGTACTTTTTGAATTTTTTTTACCCAAACTACAAAAAGTTATGAGGTCAAAAATTGACCTATTGAGGCGTTGTTTTTTTTTAATTTTTGTTTTTCAATGCACGTTTGAGAAAAAAATACGAAAAAAATTCAGAAATCAAGTTGTTTCAAATTTTTCACTTTTTTACTTTCTCTATTTTAAAAACTTTGTAAGTAAAATTAATTTCAGTTAATGATTCTGGGGTATTTTAGTCTTAACTTATAGTCTAAACTTATAATTAGTGATTAGGATTTTACGGTTTATACAATTAACTATCAATTTTCTTTAATAATTTATTTTGTTTTTCTTTGACGTTTAAATATTTTACATATTCTATATTCATCTGAATTAGAAAAATTTTGGACATAAAGACAACCATCTGTGTCAGGAATTACACTGTGTAACTGCTGAGTTCCTGTAATTGGTTTCGTTTTTGAAAATCAGTCATTCAAATCATACTTAAGTTAAATTAAGGGCATATACAATTAAGTTAAGTTTATTATTTTTTCGGATGGGGTTCCTCAACAATTTAAAAATTTTAAAAATTTGTCAACTGGTATTACCATACGAGTGATTTTGGCATATACATGCTTACCAAGTCAAATTCTTTTTCTTTAACAAAAATATGCCTACAACTATCATTATAATTTAATTTGAAAATTACTCGAATACATCTTTTTTGAAGTAGAAATAGCTAAGAACATATCAAGTGAGTTTCCCCAAATAATCAATCCGTATCATATCCTACACCGAACGAATGCGTGATACGCGGAAATTGCTGCATCTATCCCTACATTTTTAGAAATAACTCGCAAGACATACGAATATCTTGATATATCCAACGCATGTTTGACAATATCCAATTTCCGGTCGAACAAAATTGAAATTATTACTTTTGCGATTTTCACAAAAATGCACTGTGTTTTTGATACATTCAAGAGGAGATTGTGAACAGAAAAATACTGATCAAGAACCTCGCACGCCCTATATATACTTGCCTGTACATCCCCAATGCTTTATTCGCTAAATATAGGGTTCAGATCGTCTGCATACATAACTTTCTGTTGATTCAACACATTAGTGATATCATTAATATATAGCACAAACAACAATTGACCCAAGACCGAACCCAGAGGAACACCCTTGGTAACATGTACCCTCTCTGAGAGAAAGGCCCTGCCATCAGTATCCCTTATTAATACCTGTTGTGTACGATTTTCCAAATACGATTTAATTAGTTTTCAAGCATTGCCTCTTATGCCATAGTAACTCAATTTGGTATACAGTACTTCATGGTTAACACTATCAAAACCTTTAGACTTTAGACATTGTCATCGTGGTTCTTTTAGCACTTATTGAATTATATACATACATACGTGATTGCCTGAAAAATTGCCCTAGTTGTTGATTTTCATTTTCTGAAGCCATTTTGGTTATCACTAATTATATAGTACTAGTAATTCCTTTCAAAATTTTATAAAATGCCTTTTTTAATATTTTATTAACGTTATTTAGTATCTGATTTGCCCTTTTTGTATATTGGTTTACAGTACATTCTAAATAAACTTAAGCATGTTGGTGTTAGTGTTATGTTTGGGACTGCATGTCTTACAATGGAGTAAGAAATATTTATGTTATAAACGGTAAGATCATAGCCCGGTTTTATGTGGAAGTGTGTGGGACAGTGCTGTAAAATTAGGGCTGGAAGGGATTTCTATTTCCAACCGGATAATGACTTTAAACATACGGCTAACACAACCAAGGAGTGGTTCTCTATAATGCACCTAGAAGGTTACTCATACTACACAAGTCACCGGATCTTTATCCCATAGAAAATTTATGGCACATTCTTGACAGAAAAATCCGTGAGGTCACAATTAAGAGCAAGGAGCATCTAAAAGAAGTAATTTTGACGTATGGAGCAGTTTACCCACAAAAAAAAAATGAAATCAATGCCTAGACGTTTAGAAGCAAAAAATGTGTGCTAATGGGATGAACACAAAATATTCAATAAGTTAACTGCCCAATGGAAATTGATTTTTATAAAAATTACTACAGGTACTTGACGGTATGAGAAGATTTTTTTTGCGTTTTCGAACATTATTGTTAAAGATATTTATTTAATTGATATTTTCAAATAAATTGATATCCTATGTTGTCATTTTTTGTTATCAATTCTTCTATTGGGACCTTCGGTGTGAAACACTAAACTCGAAGAGACTTACCACTAAACACCAAATCACTTTTTGAAACTTCTCGACGCACGTTTCGCTAACCATGTTTGCATCATCAGGTGATATTGTAATCTGATCAGAATCAGGTTAGCAAAACGTGCGTCGAGAAGTTTCAAAAAGTGTTTTTGGTGTTTAGTGGGAAATCTTTCCGAGTTTCGTATTTTTTGTTATATTTATAAATCTTTAAGAGTTTTTGATTTGAGTTCGCAGCTTTAATTTCCTTTTACTATTAATAAACCCCAAAACAACTTAGTTTTCGCATAAAAAAAACATGTACAGTCAAAGCTCATTCGCGGGGGATACGTTCCGTAAATATGCCGCGAATACAAAAACCGTGAATACGGAATGGTAATTTGTACGGGATTATAGATAGTATGTTTCATACATATCGGGGTCACATTCCATGGTGTCCAGTATGATTTTAAGGGTTTGTCTAATGTAACAGAGCTTTAAAGTTTAGATTATTCTTTGGTCCATAGGTTGGAGTAAGGCCGTCGTGTAAGGAGGCAAAAATATAACCTTTATATTTGGATGCATATAAATACAATATAAACTAGAACTGTCTTTGAATCTAAAATATTTATCTCTAAATAAGTTTCAACTTCAGGAACAAAACAATCCCGGAACCAGTAACAGAAAACGACACTTGTAACCCACGCTTTCTTGTCTGAACGCCAATACACTGGTAGGTTGTCCTTGTTTTCATTTTTCAAAGCACGATGATTAGCGATCTGTAAAGCATAAGTGGCTTAATTAAACAATATCCTGATGCATTAGAACCGAGTAGTAGTGTAACTCCATATTTTGCTGCCTTAAAACTAGAGACGGACTTTTCACTTTTTGATATAAAAGTTTTTTTTGCCATTCTTTTCCAAAACAGGGCAGTGTCGTCTGCATTAAACACTTCTACATAAAACATTAAACACACAGTTTTGTATCCACCATTAGCAATTAACTTTGAAAATTCTTCTGGATATGTTGCTGCTGCTGAAGTGTCTGCAGATGTAGCTTCTCCAACAATTTTGATGTTATGCGGTGATTGTCGCACCTTGAACTTATTGAACCAGCCTTCTGGTCCGTAAACGGTTAAGCATAACTATTTTTACCTTAAACGGCAACACGACTATTTTCCGTGCATGAACTAATTTTTCTTTGCTTTTACTCGACATTATAAATCGCGAACAAGACGCACGAAATTATTGCGACGAAGATTCGGCACCTATCAACCTTATTTGTCAAAGAACTTTCAGCCAAGCGGCAATAAGACTTCTTTATATATAAATATTTTGATATTTGTTTGTTTTGAAAGATAACTAGTAAATAAATACATATTATTCTAAAAATACAATATGTATCATTATTTGTGGATCCGCGAATAAAGAAATTTTCAGCCGCAAATACAAGTGGTCACAATTTTATTATCTGCGAAAACTGAAAACGCGATTAACGGAATCGTGAATAAGGAGTTTGGACTATATTATGTTACATTTTATTTATTATACAATTTAAAACGATACCAGTTCAAGTTTAAAAACGATACCAGTTCAAAATAAATTAACAAATTATAATAGTGAACTCAAATCTATCACATTTTTAAGTATTAGTATTTAAATGTGTTAGTTATGCCACTTTTAGAAAAACGAATTTTTGTATAATTTGCTATATATACTATATCGTATCAACTGTAAAATATTAAATTTTGAAAATCACTACTTTTCAGGAGGCTCAATTAACTGATATAAAATTATCTGCAAGATCAGCGTTTTGACCTTTTAAAATTTTACCACTGATCTAATGTGTTATTGTTCGTACTTTCAGACTGCTAATAGTATTTTATCAATAATTGTTATTATTTAACACAAAGGCACGTTCGATGCTTTGCTCTATAGAAGTCATCCACGTTATTTCTATTACAAACTATCGAATAGGCAATAACACATTTTCCGTTTGTCTTTTGAAATAGGATCACAGTAAACAAGTCGTCTCTGAAAACATTTTACTTTCATTATGTGGAATATAAATGCACTATATCAACTTTTAAGTAACTTTTAAGTAACTTAGCTAATTGATCAAACTTTACAAAAAAGATTCGTTGTTATTTTTAAAAAGTTATTTATTTATGGTTTTTTAATGTTTAACTAAAATAGAACACCAGTGAACCCCAACTAATACCAATAAAATAATAAAACAATTAATGAAATAAAAAAATGAAAATGTTTTGAAAATTTGTCATTACATAGCAATCACATTGCTAATGAAACTCTGGACCAGGAGAGTTTTCTGCTGAGGACAATGCTGTTGGAAGTTGTTAATAAAATTCCTGGTGGGCTTGCGGGATTAGACTTTGCCTACAAAGCTATAATAAATCGTTTTACTTCTGAATCTAAGTCTTTTTTGTAAACTTGTTGCTGTGCTCTATTTTTTCTGACCAAAGAAAATAAATTCTTAATCTTGTTTATGTAGTTTTAATATTATACGGTTTTCTTCTCTCTTGCTATATACATTTTATATACCGAATATATACATTTTATACATTTTTTGAAGCAACTTATTCTGGGATTTTCAGTAAAGTTTATTTTTTTTGTCAAAATCGACCAAAAAGGTTAAGGCATCAATTTTTTGGGATGCAAAAGGCATTTTGTTAATCGATTACCTTCAAACCGATAAAACAATAACAGAACACAAACCTATTGAATGAGTTGGATGCAAAAATTCTTGAGAAAAGACCTGGTTTAGTGTTAAAAAAAACATCAATGCATTGGTGCCCAGAGATGTTCTTGCAATGTCCAAATTGAAAGAGTACACTACGAATTGTTGGAGCATTCACCATATTCACCAGATCTGGCCCCCTATGACTTTCATATGTTCCCAAACCTCAAAAAATTCCTACGTTTCAAGCGTTTTTCATTAAATGAAGAAGTTATAGCAGCCGTAGATGAGTATTTTGAAGGACATCCAAAAAATCACTTCAGAGGTGGAATAAATGAATTGAAGGAAGAATAAAGTCATTGTTTCAACTATAAACTTGTTTTATTATTTCCGCTCCGCGATCTTTTCAATTAGCTTAGGGTTTGCTAGTTTTATTTCTAAACATTCTATTCTATAATAGAGACCTTTTTTTTCCAAATCAATCCTGTATCTAAATGCATTCCAAGATACTTTCGTTCTTCCTTTTGTACAATTTGCTTATTTTTTAAAACTACAAATGCACAGGTATTTTACTACTTATAGTAAATGTTACATATGCTTGCTTTGCATCTCGGTTTTCCATTTTTAACCATTTCTCCACTTAATAAGTACACCATATGAAACAGCACCCATCTCTACGGGACTCCAGCGTGTGTAATAACTTGTAACAGGAACTTTTCTATCTATTTTTTTGGCATTCTGTACAAATATAACACCTTGTCACAATACAATGGTTTCCTCAATTCGATCCGTTCTGTAATATCTTTATTATATAAGTCGAAATGATTTTTATTCTTTCAGTGTGTATGTATGTATAGTAATATGTGTATTGTGGTAGATACATTTTCTACTACATATCAGAAGTTGACGAAGCAGTAATAAAAAAAACAAAAAATAAATATTGTCGTGTTTGAAGTCACGTAAGAATTCATATTTAGTACGTATTCATCTTATCGTACATCAACCACTTTTATTTAATTTTGTCAGATGTTTAATTTATGCTAAATTTGTAGATAAGTAGCAAAAATAACTTCTCAACTTTCTAGATGATGAAAATGCGGTTATTTAAATTTTGGCGTATTTTAAATATAAACAATTACTTTACTTATAATAAGGGAAATTTTGTGCCTTGTTTTTGGCCTTTTTCGTTTTTTATATAGATATTTATAAATTGTCAAATATCGAATAAATTAATATCAATTAGTATAGGTAGCAATCATGAATGAATAACTTTTTATATATGTATATCTAATATGATTTTATATACGCGGGTCGTTCAATGAGTCCGTAGAAAAAGATAAAAAAAACAAATTATTTTAAGTAGATTTTTTTATTTTTCAACATAATTTCCTTTAAGCTCTATACACTTTTCCAAGCGTTTCTCCAACTTTTTTAAGCTGTCTAAAAAGTAAGGTTTTGGAAGATCCTTAAAATAGGCATCTGTTTGAACGATGACCTCCTCGATCGATGTAAACCGTTGTCCGCTGAGCTATTTTTTTCAGTTCCGAAATAAAAAAGTCACTGGGGGCCAAATCCGGTGAATACGGTGGATGTTGCAATAATTCTAACTTTATTTCCATGATTTTGGCCATTGAAACTGTATAGGTGTGCACCCGAATATTATTTTGATGAAGAGGATCCTTTTCTTTTTCAAATGAGGATCATTTTTCTTGATTTCTTCGCTCAGCCGGTGCAATAATGACGCATAATACTCCCCAGTTATTGTTTTTCCTTTTTCCAAGTAATGGGTGTAGATGATTCCGCCTGCATCGCAAAAAACTGTGGCCATAACCTTGCTGGCCGATTTCACCGTATTCACCGTTTTCTGAGCTCGTTCACCTTCAAAAACCCACTGTTTTAGTTTTTTTTTGTCTCTGAAGTATAGTAGTGTATCCATGTAGAAGTGTATCCATGTCTACAGTTATGTATCCATGCAGAAATTCATGAGTATTGCGACCAAAAAGCGCCAAAACAGCATCAGAGTCGTACACACGATTGCGTTTATTCTCCACTGAGAGCAAACGCGGCACCCATCTTGCCGAAATTTTTTTCACATCCAATTTTTCGTGCAAAATTGAAAACACTATACCCTGCGATAAGCCTGTGGTCTCAACTATTTCGCACACTTTTATTCTTGGATCACTTAAAACTATGTCGTGGATTTTGTCAATCATTTCGGGAGTAGTCACTTCCATTCCAATTATAAACAGTTGCAAACACGTGCCATGAACTTCATCCAAATAAGCTTTGATCTCTTTCGGTGTTAAGCCTTTTAAATATAGGTGTTTAAACACAACTCGAAACTCACTTTTTACCATTTTTCTAAATAAACAAAAGTTTCTTGCTTCAATCGACAATAAAACTGAAACCATGTGATAAATATAACTGAGACTTTGGCAGCTATCTGGTGAATAATAATGCTTACTAAAAACAAACCATTTCCGTTGCTGCGAGCGCCATCTATGGGATTTTCTAAGGACTTATTGAACGACCCCTTAGTATCAATCATGAATGAATAACTTTTTATATATGTACATCTAATATGATTTTATATAAATCTAATATGGAATTGATTCATATTTTTTTTATCCAGGTAATTTTATATTTTAGATAAATTTGTGTCGATCAATAGAGTGTTTCTTTCCTTTGGTTCTACTTATTTTTAGATACTTTACAATTTAGGTAAAGTGTTTCCTTAATTATTGAGTTAATGCAAAAGTTGGTCCTGTTTTTGGCGTTAAGTTTAAGTGTTAACTACTTCACACCTGTAAAGTTTTGATGTTTATAGAAGGAATATTAGCGAGTAGGTGGGGAAAATTTGTTATTTGGTAGTGTTTTTTAAATTTTGTTAAGCATTAACAAGGCCAGAAAGGTCAGAAATGCGTCGCATTCGCAAAAGAATATATGTGCTGTGTATAGTGAGGGCGCCGTTGACTATTCCACGTGCTGTATGTGGTTCAGAAATTTCGTGAAAACAATTTTAATTCTAGCGATACACTACGTTCTGTATAAACGGTCGATGTTGATGGCAACGGAATATTGGCGCTAATTGAAAGTGATCGTTATATAATTAACTTGGCAGATTGGAGAAATTCTTGGTATCAATTAGTCAGCAGTGTCAAGGCGATTACGTCAACTTGGAATGGTTAGCAAAGCAGACGTGGGTGTCGCATTGTTAGCAGAGAAAAAATATATACATAGAATTCCTGTTTATGATTATCTATTGACGTGGAACGAGATCGATCCATTTTAAAAGCGAATGGTTGCAGGTGATAAAAAATGGATTTTGTATAATGATTAATGTTAAGCCTAAGAGATCCTGGTGTAAGCGCGGAAATGCTGCTTCAACCAGCGTAAAATGAGTTTACATCCGAAAAAGGTTATACTATGCTTTTGGTGGGCTGGAAGGGAATTGTTTATTATGCCATGTTTTCTGAAAACCAGACTATCCTAATTCGGAGAAAATACTACACTAATTTGGAGAAATACTGTTCATCACTAAGTGAATAAAAAATGAGCTATCGACCAGAAGCGGGTTGAGTTGCGATGCAAACTGGTGCCAAAGATTAAATAACTACAAGGGTAGTCTGAAAAGTTTCCAGCTTCAAAAAAGTCAGCCAACAGAAAAGACATTGCGTTCTATCGAGACATTGTTAAACCACACATATCTTTAGCCACTCGAAATAAACTTTTACAACTTGACTGGATGTTTTGGTCCATCCACCGTACTCTTTCGATTTCCATTTATTTAGATGGTAAATAGACATTTTACTTCTTTGGAGCCTTCCAAAACCACCTGGATCAGTTCTTTAGTCCGAAGTCTCAGAACTTCTGTGAGCGCGGAATTATGCAGCTACCAAAAAGATGGAGAAACATTATCGAGTAGAACGCCATATACTATATTGATCAAATTTAATTTTTAATAAATAACATTTTTCTTCATTTTTTCTCAATAAAAGGGACATACCATTGCATCAACCGATAGTTTACACACTTTACAGTTACTAAAGTATTCACCGTAAAAGCTAAAGCGTCACCGTAATTATTCAATAGCTACGAAGATAATAAACATATTAAAATTAATATTACAACTTGAATAATATAAAGTGCGATTTTTGAAAAAGAATAAAACTCTGATCGATTTAGAATATTTTATTCTTATAAGGTGATACCGGCGTTCTGAATGTTTATCATCCCAATCCTGATAACAACATTCCTTTCTCAAAAATTGTTTAAACTGAGGGTACAAATGTTTTTTATGTTTAATTTACCATACATGTGGAATATTTTAATAACTGAAAGCAAATAAATCTTCTGTTAATGAGGTGCCTGCTTTCTGTTATAATCGCAAATATATAAACGGCATTTGATCTAATATTTTGAAAGAAACTATGAATGTACACAGTATGTCGAAAAAATAACGGAACTTTTAAATTCAAAGAAAACTATTAGAGCCATCTATTGAAACAATATATAACCTGAAACCTATATATATATTCTCTATAAAATGAGATCGCCATATTTACAATTGATCATCGGATTGTCAAGTTATGGCACTTAAAGGGACAGTACCTTTGGTCACCTCATCATAAAACCACGATAGAACAAAGAGCTATTATTAATATAAAACATTTGAAGTGATGAAAAAAGTTTATGGTTATGTTCGCTTATTCCGTACACGTGTGTTCGAGCGGCATAAGCGATTCCAGGACGGTCGTGATACTTTGGAAGTCGATTCAAAGCCAGGCCGGCCAAAACATAAATATCGCACTGACTTCTCACAACTCCGTGTGCTTCAATATCCTCCGTATTCGCTTGATTTATCTCCTTGTGACTATTTCCTGTTCTCGAAACTCAACCTAGCCATGAAAGGAACGTTGCAGGTCATTATGCACGTGATCAACATTTTGTCTGCCCTGTTACTAGATTGTCATTAAACATTACAACCTTACGTTAGTGAATCATTTTTACAATTTAAACTTTACTAACAATTAAAAAAATCAACTCTAAATTAAATGCTAATTACTAAGTAACTAAAAAAATTATAATAAATGTTGAAAGTCTTGCAAGTGTTCTAAATTTCGCACTTCCAGATAGATTTTGCACATATAATATGCTTCGTTCAAAAACCATCGATGTATATATGTATATACCATATGTATGTATATGTATATATATATATATATATATATATATATATATATATATATATATATATATATATATATATATATATATATATATGCATTTTCTATGCAAGTATTTTACAAAACAGAAAAAACAATGAAATATTTGCATGCACTTATATTTTCATTAATCAGAATTTGAAAAGTACTAGCTGAAATCACTGCTATCATCTGCAGTATTTATAATTAACGGATGAACTTATTTTCGATCAAATATACGCTCTCTGACATACCATTTCATTATTTAATTTTCTGTATGCTTGATCGTATATCTTCCATATCTCAGGTGTAACAGTGTGAAGTTCCTCACGCCATATGTTTATACAGTCTTGTTGTGTATTACCATCTCTATCCATGTGTTTATTATAATAATTTTTTACAATCCCAGTTCAATTTCAAGTTCAATTGGGTTGAAAATGCAGTGGAATGGGGAAATACGTAAAACTTCGTTCCTATGTTGTTTTGCTAAGTTGTCTACTAAATATTTACGTGCTGGTTTATTTCTGAAAAGTGTCTTCTGAGAAAATATATCAAAACAATAAATTTGCTTGTGGTACGTACTCCACTACAGTTCTTCATGGCTCAGTTTTAAGCATTTCGATTGACAATGCTATATTATTATTAGTTAACCAATCTTGAATGGCAGCTTTAATGCATGAGCTATTTGGTATCTTGTTTAATAACAGGCTATAAGGAGCATTATCTATAAAAATTAAAGATGGTTCATTTAAGTTTTCTAACAATTGTTTTTCAAACCATTTCAAAAAAATTTCCTAATTCATTTCACCATGGTAATCAGTAAACTAATTTATTTGTCGAAAATTTGTTCTCTGCCCCCTCAATAACTCCATCTTCACTGCTAAGTATGGTGTATCTAAAAAATAAATGTTCAATCAGAACTTCCTATTTTTTGCATAACTTACCTTTTTCCTTTTATCCTCCTTTTATTATTATTATCTTGCCATGAATGACTTGCAGTACTATTTTGAAAAATCCAGGTTTCATCTAAGAAGACAAATTTGGAGAAAGCTTCTTTCCTTCATATTACCTCTCATGAAATCTATACGTTTTAGGGCAATATTGGGAAGTTTCATAAGCCCTCGTCTTGGATTATCTTTTTTCCATTTAAAACCTATTTTCAATACGTTGCACAATAATATATGACATCAATCAAACAGTTGTTTCTCTTTTAAGTGATCATGTAAGGAATTCAAATTTACATGCTGTCTTGAAAATTAAAATGAAACTGTGAGTACCTACATATAAACTACATATGGGCTTAAGAACAGTTCTTCAATTCTTTGGTTGCGAATATTTAGATATTAGATATTAGAATAGAACTTGCATCCAAAGCTGCAGTATTATAGCCCTTTTATAGCAAAACTACGCTTTCTAGATGATTTTAAAACTTCATTGTTTTTCAGCTTTTATGAAATAGTACTAACAGTGAACATACTTAACATTAAGGCTGCTACATCAGGCTAAAAAATTCTAGTTTCTGTAATATATTATATGACTTAAACTAAACATATTCAATTATTACCAATTAATTTAACATACCTCTCTAACAGCCGCAAAGGATAACAATTTACCATTATTGTCTCATTCTTGTTCAAAATAGCGTATCAAAGATGCTACAAAGATTTGCGTACAAAGATTTGGCATTTTGCAGGCGCGACTCTGACAATTATAACACTGTGGTAGGTCTTAAAAGATCTGTTTTCGATCGTAAGGTAAAAAATTAAAGTAAACGTCCAGATACATAGTATATATTTTATTATCTATATATAGGATAACCTCCGAACGTGTCAATTAAAATCAAAAAAATGTAAAACAGTTTACAACGTCGTATATGCTGCCAACCGAATACAGCAGCTAAATTTGAAATTTAATGAATACATTTAATTGGATTGTTTTATTATTTAATTTATGTAGTGGTATTTATGTTGTTCTTCAATAGCGCCACCGATGACGTGCAACTGACTTTGTTTTGTACAGTCTATATGTGCTTCCACATTCACTTGTGAGTCCCGGTTCATAATAAGGGAATAGTCTTCTTTCCATTTACGACCAATCTCATTGCTATTTCTCTATAAACGGCCATGGGTGTCCCTAATTTGTAAAAAGTTATTTGTAGGATCATATACTTCCTTAATAGCATGGAAGAAATGCCTACTATTATTTGTGTCAAAATGTTGGATTTCCTTGGTTTTGTTTCCTCACCACTGGATATTTAAAAGTCTTATCTTATATTGTGCTTGCTGTTTGTTTTTAACATGGGTGGCATGAGCGCCTCTCCTTCAAGGGATCTTTAAGCTGTTTTTGGCCAATCTTCAGGAATCAATGGATCTTTTTTGCTTAAGAATATTCTCTATGTTGTTGGCAGTATCTTGAAACCAATCAACACGCATCTTTTCTTTCAGGTGGAAAGTGTACCTGCTGGCGTCGAAAACTGGTTCCCTGATTTTATTCCAATAACAGTCCTGATTTTTCTTCCCTTATAATCCAGCTTGGGCAAGGTTCTCTTGGACACTATGTGTGTGTAATTAGTGATTTGCTTAGCGTATCCATATTGCAAAACAGGAACGATTGCTATTTTGTGCACCTTTGCTTTAGTCTTCCTGTTAACTTCTTAATGATAAATAATCTTAATATTAGTATGGTATAAACCATTACTACAATATACACCACTCCGATTCCATTGTTGATTTCAGCATATAAATCTCCTTTTCCCTCTGTCACTGATTCCAAATATTTGAAATGATTGGCTTGCTATATTTTACATTTTTCATTTAATAATTTTACTCTTTTCATTTTGTTTTCTATTGTCCCACAAGAAAAAGTCCATAGGACTCAAATCAGGACTACGTGGAGACCAACTTATGTCACCTCTCCTGGGGATCAATTTGTTTAGGAAAATTTCACGAACTGGTGTGTTCAAACCATGTGCTTTGGTTATAACCAGCAAAGTTTTGCATTGCAGATGCCAAAAAATTGTCCCACATTTCTACATAACGCTCTTATTTGACGGCAACTGTGCGTTCCCTACCGTCTTCTTCAAAAGTACGGACCGATTATTCCTCGTGCTGATATTGCAGCCCATATAGTGACTCTTTTTGATGCTTGTGTTTCAGGTTCGTTACACTTCAGTGACGAAAGTTTTTCTTATTTACATAACCGTTGAGATGAAAATGAGCCCCAAATCATTATTTTTGTAAAATTCTCGTACACATAGTGTACGGTCTACTCCCGAGAAACGCTCCATACCGATTAAATACGGGGCTATCGATTGACATGCGCCCCGCGCCCTTTATAGTTGTTGGGTTTGCGCAGTGAGCCAATGAAATAGTAACTTTCTTATGGTATCAATTGTATAGGAAGTATTAAATCATCATACCAAAAGATTTAAACTAATTTGTAGATCTTGGATTTAATGCCCTCCCTTTTTCTCATATTCCCTATTTCCTATTCGATGCATCTGGCAAGATTGTACCTTTAGAATAAATATATAGTTCAATCTGCTTTAAACTGTAGCACCTAATTTCCGTATACGTGTATGGGTAATTCAAATTTAATAAATAATTTAACTTTTATGTTAATTACGTTATATTCTACGTAAAATTTTATCTTGAATTATAAATTCTAAAATAAACTAGAGATCTCAATATGATATATACCCAGGTTTAATATAATTATCAGATTCTTGTTAAACTTGAGTATATTGACTACACTTGACTTATTTAATATTTTTTAATAATATAATCAACTTAATACCCAATATCCCAATATACTTTTATTTATTAGAAGAAAATTAAACAACACATGAAGATTAATTAAGATATATTCCTTGGTGTTATATTATTAGTGTTAGTGACCAAAAAAATAGTTGTTTTATAAATAGTATATTAAAAATGTAGAATAGGATAATAATGTTCAGTTCAATTTCGTTTCCTGTTTTCATGGTATATTTATTTATATTTTTATTCTTTTATTTTCTGATATTTAATTAAAACTAAAAAGTACTATTACACTTAGCCATAAATTTCAATATTTCTCTGCATGGAAATTTTCTGTCCAATTTAATCAAATTAATAATTCGTTTGTCTTATATGCAGAGCCTTCATTTAATCATGTAACCCACGTGGTTAGCGATTTATTTAAACTTAGGAACTATCATTTTTTTTTGTTGAATTATTTAAAGGTGGTATCACTTGTCACTAAAAATATTACTATAATTCCTAGTAGATCTGTTATCGATATTTGTTCGCCGTGTGTTTTGAATCTGTTCGTTTGGTTTTTAGCACTGCGTCTGCTTCGATGGAGTTGTTGTAATTTGTTAATACTTTAGGTTCAAAATAATGTAGGACTGGTCAAATGTTATGTTTATTTTCGTTATTAGTGCTAAACTGTGTATTTAATTCAAAGAAAAATATCTATAGAAACTGAAACAAACCAATAAACTTATGTTGTAATTTAAGAAAAATTTAAGATTTGTGATTTCCTGTTAATGGTTACCAACTTGTGTTTGTTGTCCACATTTATAGCTTATATGGGTTTCGCGATTAAATGAATGTTTTGTATAATGTTGAAGCCTTTGATTTGATTATACTTATTGTTTAGAAAACTTACGAAACATTCTGAAATTTGTGTGATCCTACATTGCTACTAGAAGCAATAATTTGTATCAATTGACTCAACGATGATGATTTATAAGGCGAAAACCATATGGTTTGGGTGTCACCAGTCAAAAGTAATTCAATACGTTCAATGACGTATGACGGATCTCTCCATGTTCGGGTATCCTTCTTGCTATATTTAATTTTAAATTCTTATGCGAAGTCTTTGAAGCCAATTTCAGCCATAATTTGCAGGTTTTCTGTTTAGCTGCTTGACTTAGCACTTTGACTCTCTTAACAAGAACAATAAGTGCTCTTTTGTGAGCAGCTTGAATGTACGAGAAACTGACCCGAAAATACTTAAGTTTACTCAAATATCGCATTATTTTAACAGCACAACACCAAACCATATACGAGGTGTATACGTAAAGTAGTGAGACTGGTGGGGTAGTGTTCGATCTGGCAACTTTGTTGGCTTCCCCTTTCGAGTGGAGGCAGGCAGGCATCTGATGCGCCTTCAGTATGAGTTTGAATTCCCTAGAGTCACTTGGTGGTCCGTGACAATTATTTTCTTGAACCAGACATTTCTAATGCATTCTGAAAAGGCACTATGTATAACAAACAATTTTGAACAACGGTCCGCTATCAAGTTTATTGAAGACTACGGAAACTATTACAAAAAAAAAGGAAATCCTCTTGAATTATCTAAAACCATTGTGTGAATATCCTTACGGCCCTTGACACCTGATAATATAAGGCTATGTAATTATTACATGGCAATCCGTTTCGGTACACATTGGTTCTCCCGGGCGGTGGACTGATCAGATCAAGTAGGCCTTTGGATAAGCAGTTTCATAGGCAACTCATCAAGCTCAGGATAGAACTGCATGGTCCGAAAAGGTAGCATAATTAACATGATGTCACCAAGTCTTTACTGAGGTTGATGGACAGAGGAGGATTGTACTAATTTATTTTTACTTTCAATAATTAAAATATGAATAAGCTTACCCAACTTTTCAATTCGCATTATGAGATCCAACTGGATGGCTAAATACTTGAGCACTCATCTTCATCTTCAATTTCTGGGAATTTTTAAGATGAATATGGTTCTATCTTTTTCTAAACTTCTAACTGCCTCTTCATTTTTGAATATTCTGTTGAACATTTTTTGCTTCTTGTGATAAATTAGTAACACCTGTTACTGAGTTAATAATGTCCCTCTTTCCTGAAAACCTAAAAAAAAAGACAAAATAGGAAAATCCTTATAGTTTTAATAAAATTATATCTCATTTAAGACCAATCATCTTCGATGCAAGTATATTGTACTGTACGAAAAATTTGACAGTCGCGCGATGAGGGAATCGCCGCAATGCTAATTTTAGTGCAATGTTGCCACGTCGATTTCGAAGTTAACGTGCATAATTTTCAAATTACTGCTACTTTCATCAATTATTATTATATTTTAAAACTTAATTAATAAACGAAGAATGAAGTATTATTCATTTAGAATTTATTTATTTAAATAAATTTTAAATTGTCATTTATAAGACGATTGAATGATTTAGATACATTTTTTAATACATTCATTTTGTTTATATTAAATTAATGACGTATCAGTATATGAAACAATACTTGCTTATTTTTGTTTTAATTATGACACAGTTTTCATTATATAAACTATCAAATTATTATTTATTATTATCTCAATAACGGGTACATTAGAAATTTCATTAACTGAAATATTTAAATCTTACTTTTTTTTCTATAAAAAATATATCACTGTTTACTTTATTGATAAAAAAACAAACTATTGTCAAATGTCTAATATTTTTACTGTCATCAACAAGTACAGTTTCTAAAACATATATTTTTAATTAACAACAAAAAATAAACTGTTTGAAAATTTTAATTGATTTGTTAAAAATAATAATTTTAATAAAAAAGTGACTAAAATATTTGAAAATTAAATTTGTTTTAGTAAGCACACTAATATTTAACCTTCAATGTATACGTACCTGAGAATATTGAATGTTTTTTCTCTTTTTATTTATTATAAAACTATCTAACATCAATTATAATTAACTTCTAAATATCACAAAAACATTTATCACTAACTTATAGTAAATTATTCGCTTTTTATTTACATTTTCTCTACTTTAAATAAATAATTTCCATAAAATAAACTACTATTTATTTACTTCGTGGTACCATATTGTTGAGCTCATTCAAACAGCTGAGAACAGCTTTTAATTTATTATAAAACTATCTAACATCATTTATAATTAACTTCTAAATATTCCAAAAACACTTATCACTAACTTATAGCAAATTATTCGCTTTTTATTTACATTTTTTCTACTTTAAATAAATAATTTCCATAAAATAACCTACGATTTATACATTCCGTCGTGCCATATTGTTTAACTGATTCAAACAGCTGAGGACGTTTTTGAAAATGTGGCAACGCTGCACGTTAAATTTTGCTTACAAGATTAGTCGCGCAGTAAGGGAATCGCCGCAGTTTTACGATGCACTCGCATTAATATAAATTTGGAAATAAAAATTAAAGCAAGTAAAATTTTAAAAACTTTTCATATCGATTTGTAAGACTTAGCCACCCGGGTTAATCTAATGAGCTTAGCTGGAATAAAGGAGTGTCAAAATCGATTATTGTCTCCTTTATTTGACGGACTATGAACAATTGATTTATTATTGAGCGTTTCTAAACCCTGCCTGATATTCCCCCATACCTTCTTCGATATATGGTACTATCCTTTGCCTTACTATGTTTGTTAGAACTTATAAGTTATGCAATGCAATGATATGCCACGATAGTTGTATTTCAGTTTATCTTCTTTTTTATAACTATCGCCTGCTGCCACTCGTTATTCCAAGATGTAGGCATCCGCTCATTATTCCAGATGTTAGCTATTAATTGATGGCCTCCAAGCTCAGGCCTCCATTTTTGGCCTCCAAGCTTCAGTTGTTTTGAAGGTATGTTATCGATCCTGGTATCTTTATAATTTTTAATTTTTACTACACTTTCCTCCATCTCCTGCAATGACGGTACTTCTACCAATGGCTGGGCTGCATTCATAAATTATGGCTTGTCATTATGATCTCTGGTAATTTCGTTTCACAGTGTTTCAAAATATATCTTCGGTTGCTCTAATATGCTCTCTATATTAGCTAAAATTTCGCCATCTGCGTCCTTGATCAAGGTCTCTCTAGGATGAAAGTTTTTTACTGCTCTAATGTTACGGGTAGAGTTTTCTCGTCTCCTATTTATCGTATGCTTCTTGTATCCCCTCTATTTGCGTTTTTAGAAACTCCCGGTTTTTTTTCTTGCCTCTCACCCTTTGGCCTCTCTTCTCTGTCTCTCGCATTCTTCTTTTTGTGATTTACCTGGAACATAACATACAACTGAGGTACAGAAATAGATATAACTTACCTATGGACCTGTTGCTCTTAGCATAATATCTTCAGATTCAAAATGGATTTCACAATTAACATGTTTACTGTAATTTTTTTCTGAAGTTAAAATTTCAGAACCCGCAGGGTTTATTTGTTTTTCATCCACTCTTTAAAGACACGGTGATATTTTTTTGGAAAACGGTGTCTTTTACTAGCGGCATCACGGTTCGCAACACGATTTCGGTTAGATTACATTATAACGTTATATTCGTTCAAAATATCACATAAGTATTACATTTACAAAGTAAAATATGAGGAATATCAAATATCAAAATGGGATAGACAATGAGTCTAAATATACTTTGATATTCAGACTGGCAACATATCTGTGGTGGCTTATAAACTTTATCATTACGATTTTAGCATTTACAGCGCCTGTATTTTTTCTCCTGTCGCCTGTACTCTATTTCTAATCGCCTGTGATGTGCACAAGATAGTACCATAGATGGTTCATTGTATCTCTGCTACATCCCAACATAACGGGAATGACCTACCATAGAATCAATACTACCATATTCATCTTACCGCTAACAAGAATGTAATTGTAACTTCAAATGAAGCCTCATGTCAAAGAGTTTAATAGGGTTTTTCCATCAATGCACTCTTGTGCAGTCTGTCTTTAGGCTGCGAATTTTTGGCGGTTGTTTTCCTCATGAAACTGCACGGCTCTGTATGTCTCTTCCCCCATTTGAGTCTGTCGTTTACCGTCTTTTATATATGATTTTTAGACGTCTTCATATCTTCTTTTGGGACCTCCTAAATTTTGTTTCTTGTTCTTTAATTCGCCATATAGGATCTGCTTCGGCATCTTAAGAGTCCTGACTTTTTTTACAGGCTGCCTTGATGAAATCTTCTCAAGTTGTTCTATTTGCTTAAGGGATACAGGACCCATGATTCAGCTCCGTACAGAAGAGTAGACAGTGTGTTCCTTTAAGTGTCGGTTGTTAAACACTTAACATTAGTCGTCCAAAATTGTTATCACCATATTTATTCTGTAGATGACATGTGCAACAATTGCAACTATACAGCGAGGACTATAGTAGCTGTATAGTAGCTTTCATTCTTGTATTAATATTTCTATTCATAACTGTTAATTGGCTTCAAAAGAAATCCGATTTTCTAAAATTTGTAAAAAAGCGTTTAGCGTGCGGTACAGAAAAACACTCGAATTTACCTAAGATTGCGTTCTGAGTAAGGAGAAGGTAGTTGACCGACAGATTATTTCGTTGGATTTTATTGGTCCTTTTCCTCGTTCCAGAAATGGTAACAAATGATTATTGGTAGTCGCAGATTGGTTTTCTAAATATACGTTAACTTTCTGTTGAGAAATGCTAAATCCCCAACCCTTATGGACCAAGTAGAGAGCCACATATTTCTTTCTATAGGAGGCCCACAAATCTTAATTTGTGACAATGATTTCAACCAAATTTCACGAGCAAAAGTATGAAAGAATTATGTGACAGGTATAGGGTTAAACAATGATTCACGTTTTATTCCCCTCAGTGTAACTTAATAATAAAAGGATAGAACGAAAAACGTAATAATAAAACGATTGCAACAGCTATCAGATGCTATGTAGATAAACACGCAGACTGGGACTTACATATTCCTGAAATTAGACAGGCCATCAATACCTCTGCCCACGAAGTGATCGGTTTTCCTTCTTACCTGATGTTTAGTAAACATATTCCGTTGTCTGTCGAATATAATAGCTCCACTTTTCCTGACAAGTCGTGCCTAGTAACAGGGCCACTTATGCTGAAATTTGACGGAGTTTCTGTAGAAGTACCTCAGAAGCTTCACTCCCCATATTAAAGGAATTCAAAGACCTATAAACTCTGGAAACAGGATGTAAATTTTAATTTGGGTGATAGGGTGTGGCGTCCTAACAAAAAGTTGTCGAGTGCTTCAGATAAGTTTGCGTCGAAGGCTTGGGCCCCAACACGTATTTTCTTTTCAGAAAGTTATCACCGTTAGTCTATAAACTGGAAAACATGAATGGAACGTATGTAGGGAAATGACACGCGAAAGACTTGTTACCTCTTGGTGAATCTTCCGATGTTTCGAAGGATGACCGTAGTTCGATTCAGTGACTTTTTTTGATTTCTTTCCCTTTTAGGCTGCTTGTTTTTTTGAATAATTTTTGCTCATCTTTTTTTTTTGAAAAACGTCATTTTCTATCTTGTTACTTTTTCCGTACTTGTTGGGTAGAGAGTCTGGTTACGCTAACGTTTTAGCGTTAGTTTGTCTTACCTTTGAGGAGAAATGTTCTGCTTTACGTTTCATGTTGGCGTGATTCACCACAGCAGTGTTTTCTTTTGTGGACATTTGGCAGTGCTGTCTACCTTTGGTTCCGCTAGGCTCGAGTGACAATTGAACTTGTAACCTTGTAACCGTCGCTGGCTTGAGCCAGGTTTGAGGGTGAATATGTTGATACTACTTTTCTATTTGTTTGTTCTATTTTCTGTTTGTTCTATTAATTTTCATCGTTGTATGGTCGTTTTAGTTGTATTTTTTCCTTAATAGAATGATTACTTATGTAAAAACTGAACAGATTTACTACTCAATACCAAATCCCATATTAGCATATCAGGAGATTTCAAACCAAAGGTTCCAATAGACGAATTAATCTGCATATCTTACTTTCACACACGAACGAACTCGAACTCTGGAAATAATTTCTAAAGTCTACAGAAATAAATGTTTTGCATATCTATTGAAAAATGCAAAGAAGAGATTTAAAGAAAACTTAATTCAGTCGGTTTGCTTTAGCTATATCATAAGAAATGGGTATTTGCTATCTAGAGAATATGCTTTTAAAAAGTTTGTTATCTGTTTTTGATAAGAAAACATTCTCTGCGGGGTCAAACTTCTATTATTAAGACAAAATAAAGTGATTCATTGCAGATTTAAAAATCATTTCACTTGTTTGTAATAAAATACCGCAAGGTCATATTTAAATAACTACCCAAATAATATTTTTCATTTTACTATTTGAAAACTGAAGTAAAATGGGTTTTTACTTAAGTTGAAGACGTTTGTCAAAATGTTTTTCAAGAAAAAATAAACTTAATATTTTTTTTAATGTATTTTAGTTGTGTCAAAATGTTAAAGGCATACTTAGTTTTATAAGAAGGAGAAATGTTAACAAAAGAAGCATATAAACAAACAATATTTTAATATTTTGTGGTCTTTCCACCACCCCCCTCCATTAAATCAAATTTTATTGTTTTTGAATCATTCAACTGTTTTGATGGTTGGTTGTGGAACGTCTTCCCATGAAACCTAAATAACAATTTTCAAATCTTCCATATTTACAAATTGTCTTGATTCACCAGAAAATATCATCGATCGGTGTGTGTGCGTGTGTGTGCGTGTGTGTGCATGTTTGTGCGTGTTTGTGCGTGTTTGTGCGTGTGTGTGTTTGGGTGTGTTTGGGTGTGTTTGGGTGTGTTTGGGTGTGTTTTGGGTGTGTTTGGGTGTGTTTGGGTGTGTTTGTGTGTGTGTGTGTGTGTGTGTGTGTGTGTGTGTGTGTGTGTGTGTGTTGTGTGTGTGTGTGTGTTGTGTGTGGTGTGTGTGTGTGTGTGTGTGTGTGTGTGTGTGTGTGTGTGTGTGTGTGTGTGTGTGTGTGTGTGTGTGTGTGTGTGTGGGTGCGTGCGTGCGTGCGTGCGTGTGTGCGTGCGTGCGTGCGTTGTGCGTGCGTGTGTGTGTTTGTGTGTATGCGGGTGTGTGTGTGTGTGTGTGTGTGTGTGTGGGTGAGCGCGTGTGTGCGTGTATGCGTGTGTGCTTGTGTGCGTGCGTGCGTGCGTGCGTGCGTGCGTGCGTGTGTACGTGTGTGTGTGTGCGGGTGTGTGTGTGTGCGGGTGTGTGTGTGTGTGTGTGCGGGTGTGTGTGTGTGCGGGTGTGTGTGTGTGCGGGTGTGTGTGTGTGTGTTAAAAATATAAAATCATAAAGAATCAAATCTTTTAATTTGAATAACTTAAATAAAACTGATTGATAATTGTGATAAAATCTGGAGGATTAAAAAATCTTAAATATAAACCAGTGTGTCTAACATTTCAACACCCAAAAAGTAAATTCTACTAATATTTTTTTTATATTCTAATCAAGGTCAATTAAACTTTCCTTTTCTAATATTTGATATAAATAAAAAACCCTAAAATATAATGAATAAAACTTAATTGTATTAAACTTGTATGAAATATCTATGGTGTGTCTAACCTTTACACACTTAGTGTGACACTGAATTGACTGAGTGATTTATTATAATTTTTTTAGTGGCTGAAAAATCAGGTTTCAATTTTAATAAAATACCACGGCCGAATTCTTCAAATCAATCATCCTCAAAGGATCTTCATATTTTCGGGTGAAACATACTACTTTATACAAGGAATGCAAGAATTATTCTGTTGAAATTATCTCAATATGACATATTTTTAAAAAAATTTCATATTGATATTCTTTGAAAGTCCATAAGAAAATATTATATCGCAAAACAATTAAAATAAAAAGGCTGTAGACCTCTGTGAGATATATAAAGCATTTACAGAGGAAGGACACAATACGTACATTATCTACATACAACTAGCACTCTGCCCAGATAAAAAGTCACCGACCTTGCTGGAATAAATATATAGAGGAATCGGAAAAAAAGATTTTTTTTTCACGTTCTTTTAAAAATGTTCAGATATTTATTAGACATTGCGGTTTCTGGTACACGCTAAAAAAATCCTATAAATCATATATTGGGTTAGCCCAAAAGTTCAAATGCGTGCAATATTTTGATGAAACTATAATTCCGTGCTCATAGAAGTTCTGAGGTTTGTGGCTAAATAACTGATCCAGGTGATTTTTCAAGTTTTCCAAAGCAGTGAAGTTGTTTTGAAGCATTTCAAATAAATTATAGTCGGAGTGCGCAAGGTCGGGAGAATACCATGCATGGACTCAAATATCGCTGTCAAATTGTAAAAGTTTATGTCGGTTATAGAATTTTAGTACATTTACCAAGCGTATCCTTGTTTATCCCGTATCAACTAACAATAAACTGGCTGTTTTATCAAACCTTTCAATGGTTCTATTGCATTAGATAACATTCTCTTAAACTTTATTATATTTACTTATTAATACAGCTATGTTGTTTGAATATATTATAACTTGGATAATATTATATTTATTTACCTAATTTACAACACTAATTTGTTGAAAAATGCAATTGCACATGTGCAATGCGTTGAATCATTCCACCATACATAACGATGTCTTATGGCTGAACTATTCTGCGCTATATATGATTTACCAGGATCTTCACATCATTTTTTCTGCTTAGGATTATTTAAATATCTCTGTCTCTTCCTCAGAAAGCTTTTATCAAAGTTGCAGTATGTATTAACTATGCACTATTACAACTTCGGACAACTCGTATAGCAGCCAGCTTGAATGATTTTCCTATTTCTATCTTCCTCATGACATGTAAACGCGTGGAAAAAGTCATATTATTGACATTTAATAGTTTTGCCAATTGTTTGAGCAGAAATCGACGTTCTCAAACTATTTCTGGTGTCCAGATGGTTCTTTGACTATTTTTATCTATAGTGAATTTATTACTTATGCAACGCTAAAAACACTCTATACC
>JARFXV010001036.1:0-138883 GCA_031761425.1 Cosmopolites sordidus | reverse complement strand
TACAACCCGGCGATTTTTTTTACAAAAACAAACGGGTGTTTACATTGGTACATTGGACATTACAAAGTTTAAAAACAGAGGATGACACCACATAAAAGCGACGGAACAACATAAAAGCGACACTCGTATGTCAAAAAATCACATGTACTATCATAGTCGTCAAACCAGACATAATTTTAATTATAATGAAGTCAAAATTTTAGATACTAAAAAAATATATATAAATAGTCTATTATACATTCCAGGTAGGACATACACAAATTTAGCACAATTTGTTGTAATATTTTAAAAATAAAATAGTAGGGGGAGAGTTGCCTATATTGAACTATCTTTCGAAAATCTGCGGCAATATCCAAGTTCGAACGTATATTTTATTTAATAAATTAGGCACCTATTCACTAAACTGTAGCGAATCTTTCAATTATTACAAAAATATTTAATCATGTCATGTTAAGTGTCAACTTTATTTTTTTTTAAACCCTGCTATCGGTTCAATTTACGAAACCGGTGTCCAAAAATGAACCACCTAATTCCTAAAATGAATCATATACTAAAAACACCTTTTCCTTATTGCACCGGGAAGTAGGTACCTAATTGAAATAAAATACAGTTGAATATATATTTTTTATTTTAATTAAACGTCGCTTCGTAGCTTAAAAAAATAAACAAATAAAATATAAACTCTAAACAAGTAAAAAAACAAAAAAGCAATTAAGGAACATTAGTTTCAACTGTTAAGGATTAAGAGCTGGTCGGTCTAAGCGGTACTTAAACAAAGTTCGCAAATAAACTTCGTTTTCTTTAATACCGCCACACTCTGTGTGGCCCATGTGACCACCTACAATATGCCTGGCATCTAGCCCAACCTTCATACGATTGATTTAGAATTAAAGTAGCTATCACTGCAGTATATTTTTTTCAGCCGTGCTATCTTCTGAATCACTTGAACTTGGTGATGGATTTCTCATTTGTATTTTTGGTTTCTTTTCATTGCCGGAAAATAAATTCATAGTTGTTTACTGTCTACTGGCGTTTTTCTTCGCTTTACTGTTTCTGGTTTTTGCTTGCTTGTTCTCTGTATTTTTTTCTTTTTTTCTTTAAGATCTTCTTTGTAGGGGGTACTAGTAAGCAATACTGCAGAAGCTGTTGTTTTATTATTTCGGTTTTGAACAATTTTACTCGTTTCAGGAACAGGTGTTAGCTAATTTAGACTTTGATTACGTTTCTCTGGAGTGATTATTTCTCCAAATACTTTTCTGAAATGAACCGTGACTAAAGACGAACAAGCAGAATGAACTTACTGTGAAGCACCATTAGAAGAACTGGTGGGTTGGTTGTGAAGTGAGATATCTTTTATGTCAGCCTCAGGTTCGGCAGGTGGCTCTGAAGAGATATTACCATTTTCTGGGTTTTCATGAACCTGAGGTGTTACGGCAGTTGATGGGGCAAATAAGTGGTCCCGAACCTATTTTGGTTGACTGGCCAAATTCCAGCTCCTTTAAAGGCGTTTTCCGCAATACCGATAGTAGCAGCTTTTCCATATGCCCTACTCAATAATTCGGATACGTTATAAACTGTTATCGGTTGTCCAACGTATGCTTGTAGGCATGAATCTTGCTCCTGGGTGTAATAGTTTTGCATGGGTTTAAAAAACCAATATCTATCGGCTGTAAACGGTGGGTAGTATGACCAGGTAGTTGCAAAAGATGAATGGAACGGTGACGAACAAAATCTAGAACTAGAAGATTTTTGCTGTATGTGGAATGGCCATCTAGTAAAAGAATTACTGGCTTATCTGAACTTGACTGAACTACATGGTGAAAATGTTCCAGCCACTTAAATAAAAGGTCGCTATTTATGTGTCCAGTGTCAGATATTTTAACGATACTTCCTGTTGGAGCTCCTCGTGCAAGTTCAGGGGCAAATCTCTTTCGTTCAAAGATAATCATAGGCGGAATATAAAGACCTGCGGCATTGCAGCAACAAACCATTATGGTGTTTAAACCTCTTTCCCCGTTAGCAATTCCACTCACTTGGAGCTTACCTTTTTCGAGTTTTTGCATTTTTTCTGGACTGTCGTGTAGCCAGATTCATCAACGTTAAATATTGCATTTGCGGTAATATGGTGTTGGACAAGAAGTTGCTCTAAAATATCGAAAAATTGCATTACCTTTCGTTTTTCAAAGCCTCGTGCTCGCGCTAGTGATGTGGATTCTGGCTGACGTACTGATAAGTTCGGGTATCTACGCATAAATGCATAAAACCATTTCTTGCCAGCAACTTTGTTCTCTTTACACATAGTGCCCATTTTCTTGACATTTCCAGTGGCATGTTTATTGGGTTCTCTAATGTGTCTTAAAAGGGTAGATTTATTAATGTTATACCGCCATGCGCATTCGTTCAATCCTACTCCTTCCTCTTCGTATGTACGAATGGCCATGGCCATGTTAACTTTCGTCCAAAGGCCATATTTACCTCTCTTTGGCATTTTCAAGGTTTTCCTGAAACAGGTAGCATAAATTCAACCGGTTCAATTTCCGAAACGTAAATAGGTTCAATTTGGGAACCACGGATCAATTCGTTTACAACTAATCTCATTTATTTAAAAATGAGTGAGAATGTTGCTAACAGTGTATCTCTAATACGTACAATATATAAACTACTTACCGGTGCTAATAAAAAAAATCACTTTAGGAAAACTCAAGAAAAACTACAAGAAACATTAATAAAACACAAACACGTGCATAGTGTTGAATGCCGACTGCCGATTCCTTTGAAATTCGGCAGAGGGAGATAATTCTCGATAGGCTTTGTACTCTCATTGCAAGATGTCTTCAGGTTGCAAAATGTAGAAAATACCTGGGTGATTCAATTTAGGTGTGGGTTCAAAATAGGCAACTCTCCCCTATTCACAAATCGTGTGTTATACATTTTTTGTATATACACAACTTCTTCTACTTAAACTCATTTTATTTCCATTCAACAACACAAATACAACAATCTACAACACAGTACGTTTTAGATTAACTTTATAACAACTTTTTCCTAAACACAAATATCACGCGAAGCCCACTTATATCTACCCTACACAACCCTCTACCTAGCTCAAGCATTGAAGGTCACTTCACTTACCGGAAGGCAGTGCTTATACCATCTAGTGGATTTTACTGGAATTCAACAGCAGACTGACTATAGGGTAAATATACAGGAACCAATCCTTGTATAATAATTTTAGAATACCATACTTAAAAGTATTGAAATGGAAAAAAAAAACATTGATAGATAAGCGGATGTATCTAAAAAAGTAGAGCAGATAGAGAAAAACTGTTTCATATTTAGATTTACCGCCCCAGTCGGTTCAGGTAAGTTCTAAAATCCTAGGCACCAAAAAAACAATTTTTTCTTGTAGGCCTATGTAATCAAATTATCTTAATTTTAGAAATAGTTTTTTAATTGTAAAATTGCTATGTTAGTAGTTTTAATTAAAATGAACTTATCGATCACTGTCATATATTAGCTTACTACGCATTAATTTTAACATAATTTCAATTTTAATGTTAATCACGACATGTTAAAATATCCCATTAAGTTTGGATAAAGGGCAACATATAAAACCTTGATATGAAGCGCTAAACAAGCTTCGAAAATCAAGATCGACAAGTAAACAAGCACACCCCATGTTTACAAAATTCCCGTTGAAGCGATGAAATATGCAGATTTAGTCGATATTTGCGGTGTTGGAAGGTTGCATCGGCTATTTGTTGTTTTTCCTTGACACCGTTTTTCTCTAGTACAAGTAAATAACTGAATATTCAGATCAAATTACGATATTTACTGATAGATTAATTTACTGTTTGAAAACTCCATCTAATATTACGGTACAATTCTATCTGTATGAACAAGGAGAATTTTTACAAATCACTTATTTACATTCTCTAGATGAGCGTTTCGATAGTCATGTTAGTATCTTCCAGAAGTTATTAAATCTGATTCTTATACAAACTAGAATTTTCTTTATTTGTAGAACTTAATGAAGATTTAAAAAATAACGAGACAAATATTTCAGTATATGAAATGGATTCCTTAATCCAGAACATGGATTTCTATATTTTGCTATTAGACATAACTGATGTCGTTTTTTGATACTGTACACAATTTTATTTTATTTACAAGTTAATACAGTTTTAATTTTCAATATAATCTCCATTGGTATTAACAATCTTTGTCAAACTTTCTATACCATTTTTGTAAAATGGCGGTAGGGTGATTTTGAAGTAAAATATTTTTCCAGCCCAGTTTTAATAGCTGCCGCAGTAGGATTTAGGATTTTTTCCACGCAGAAAATGTTCGATAGATCTGAAAAGATGATAATATGATGGTGCACCACCACCAGGGAAATACGGTGAGTGAGAACCTTTCGATCATTTTTTCATGGTCGATTCACTAGCAAAATTATACTCAAAATGATTCAAAGAACAAGAAGTACCCAACTTATGGAAAAATGCAGAAGTGACCCTTTTACATAAAAAAGGAGCACCGGAAGATTTAAGAAACTACCGCCCAATAAGCTTCTTATCAGTGGTGTACAAAGTTTTCACCAAGATAATATCCAAAAGAATACTAAGAAAACTTAACCAAACCAAGAGAGCAAGCAGGATTCGGAAGTGGATTTAATACAATGGATCACATCCAGGTTCTACAGCAGGTCATAGAAAGACACAACGAATATCAATCAGGTCATGTTCAATAAATTTGCTGAGGACAGAAGGATTTCTATTTTAGGATCAGATTTGGAAGTTGTGGATCACACGACGCGTTAAATGTGGCTGGCAGGCATTTGGCAAACTCAACGTAGTGTTTAAGAACAAACTACCACTTTGCCTGAAAAGAAAGGTCTTTGATCACTGTGTCCTACCCGTTATGACATACGGAAGTGAAACCTGGACACCCACATGACAGTCAGTTCAAAAATTTCGGGTAGCACAGAGCGGAAAGGAAAGATGTATCTTTGGCATTAATAAACGGGATAGAAAGACTAGCACATGGATCAGAAAATGCATGAGATGGGAGGTGGGCAGGCCATGTAGCGAGGTGATGGGACGAAAGATGAACCAAGACGGTCTTGGACTGGATACCGCTTGATCGCAAACGTTCACGGAGAAGACCCAAAAAACGATGGACTGATGACATAATTAAGTATATTGGACCCGACTGATAGAGGAAAGCTCAGGATCGCGGCAGTTGGAAGCATGCTGAAGAGGCCTTCATCCTGCAGTGGATTGATACGGGGTGATAATAATGATGATAATATATTTAATATTTTTACCAAATATATCCGAAGTTGGTTAATTTCAACCAGTTGTTTACACCATTATTGCCAAAATGAACAAATCGAATAAAAAAAGAACGTCGGTAAAAAATGAAACTGGGTCAGACAGTACAAGCTCGTAAAATTCCATTACTTAAGCGATTTCGGTAGTTGTTTTCGATAGCCGCTTTAACTGCTTAAATAAAAATTTTGCGGTCAGCGAAACTGAATTTATATAATTTGCATTTGGATCTTGGTCTGTACGTATTCATTATATTGGGTGATCATGCTGCATAAAATGTGCGTAAATTTAATCATCTTTAAACAGGTTTATAAAAATATGTTTATGACTTAGTAATATAATCTACGAGATATGTTTTTTAAATAAGGTCCGTTGTTTAGTAAGAAGAATAAATACTAAAAATATCATTAATATATTTTCTTCCATATTCTACATACTTTTATCTACTTTTCTGCATAATTTCCATTTTTATTCAAACATTTGTCATACCGCTCAACAAGTTTATGAATTCCGACGTCAAAGAAATCTGATGCCTGTTAAGAAGCCCAATCCATGACTACAGTTTTAACTTCTTCATCGTCGTTAAACCGTTGACCACCAAGAAACTCCTTTAAGTATCGAAACAAGTGAAAATCACTAGGTGCAAGGTCTGGACTGTAAGTTAGACGATCCAGGTCTTCCCATCCAAAAGACCTGA
The DNA here is from genome assembly GCA_031761425.1 of Cosmopolites sordidus. NCBI lineage: Eukaryota > Metazoa > Arthropoda > Insecta > Coleoptera > Curculionidae > Cosmopolites > Cosmopolites sordidus. The sequence goes on along the minus strand of JARFXV010001036.1, from coordinate 132,856 downwards.
TTAGACATTTGCTTGTGCAGAAACATGTGGCCTTGCATTGTTATGGAGCGACGTTACACCGAAAGACAGTAGGCCACGCCGGAGTTTTTTCAAGGTGACACAATACGCATCAGATTTGATTGTTGTGCCTCTCGGTATAAAATCCATTAACAAAATCCCATTCCTGCCCCAAAAGGCAGTTATCATGATCTCTCGTGCTAAAATCGTCTATTTGGCTTTCACTCTGGTTGGCGACGATGTGTGTCGTCATTCCATTGACTGTTGCTTGGACTCAGGAGTCATATGAGATTCTCATCGCCTGTAACGATGTGGTCAAATAATTCATCTCCTTCCTTATTGTATGGAGTCGAAAACGATAAAGCAAAGCCTGACGGTGAATTTCCGCTGCTGCCAAGTTTCTTGCATCCAAGAATCGAATTACAGATAGTATCTCATAGTCGGCAGGCGACTCAATTTTCTTAAATATTATAGACTTCTACAGCTCAGCATATGGACAGGCGATACGATTGCAAATGGCGCTTAAAGACCGCACTGCGGCGATTGCGCATCATTCTCACTATCATTCACAAACTGACTTTATTTAAAAAATACCCCTCACACTTGACATATAATAATATTGGATATTAATATTTAAGCATTTATTAAAGATATATCAGAAAATTCTTGTGCGGGAGTGGCGGGAGTGGCATATTTTGTTTTTACCACAGCAAATATATTCACAAAATAATATTAAAATTAAATAATTTTTACTAGGTGTTCGGATGTCTATGTGACGTAGTATAAATAATAGTAACTTGGTAAAACTATAAATAATAATAGGACTTTAGATGAATTTGAATGCATTCAAATAACAAAATGTAAGAAAACCATGAACTAGGATATAGGACCTATTCTTTGCTATTTTAATAGCAAATAATTATCGATTTTTTACCTTATTTTAAAGCTTTATTATAAATAATATTGATAATCGACGTAAAAAAACTAAAAAAAAATTGTTTGCAATTAATTATAAATAAATTAAATTTTATAAAATTTAAAATAAAATCATGTGACTTTGAAAGCGTCACGATTGGCTGCCATGTTTGTGACGTCATTATGTCAAAGTGTTTTGACTTTAGTGCATAAAAAATATTGTTACTTACTAATTTAGTTCAGTAATGTGTGACAAAGGGTTCATAAAGGCCAATTCTGATAATATACCTGGTGTGGATATTTTTATTGTCACACATTTTCTCAAAAATGGCATTCTGTTCAATTCAGCTGAGTTTGAGGTGTTAAAGCATCAATTTGTAATAAATAAATGTAAAAAAGAAAGAAAATATTTCCATTAAATCTAATTACATTATTTGTATGTCTAGGTTATGTTCAATTTAACCGCAAAAATTATATTTGTGGGGTGAAAGGACGTGCATGTCCACAACATAAAGTTCTGAGTAAAGCTTATACAGTTACCGTAATTATTAATGAAAAACTAAAAGTTCAAGACACTCAATGTGTAGCTTCAACAGTAATAAATACTGAAACTTAAAAAATTATATAATGTTATAAATAATAATCTTTCGTATATGTTTGATGACAGGTGGTTGTAAAAATTTGATGTTATTTTAGTTCAACATATTGTGGCATATTAAAAAAAAAACGAGAGTTGTTTTTATAGTATTCGTACAAAAATGTTACGAAACAGATTCGATAACTAATTAGATTTGACATTTTCAATAAATTTAATTGTAATAACAAGAATAAGTTGATAAAAAACTAAAACACTCATATGAGCTGTCTGTAATGTTGAGCGGAAATAAACATTGTGACCTCACACGCGCACGTTATTTTCGGGAGCTGTCGGCTCGTCATCGGTACTAAGTTTAAACATTTATTTTTAATTTGATATAACTTTTTAATTACAAGGAAAAAAATGAAAATATAAATAGTTTTGTTATAAAGCTTATATATGATCTTTCCATTTATAACTTTTTTTTTCAAAACCCCAATTATTAGCCCAACGTTTGGTTAAATTCCCGGTTCGTGATTTTTAGACGCTATCTATATGAGGGACGGGTGACATAAATCTAACACAATTTGGTTTTAGAATTTGACTAATATGGTTAGCCAAACGTGCATCGAGAAATTTAAAAAAAGTAATTGGGTATTTAGTGGTATATAGGTAAGTATACTCCACCATCTATATATCAAGGCAGTAATTATAGAAAAACAGTTTCTTCGAAGATATAATCGTCATCACGATCAGAAAATATGCAGGATTTGCCTGGGTGATCTTGATAACCATAAATTAGTTTTTAATATTTATATTCTTTATTATAGATAAACTTTAAAAGTTTAAACATAATTTGATAAAATCTTTTCAACTTTAAATTTAGTTCCCAGTTAAGTTAATATACATAAAATTCTATATATTATATCAATTTCATCGGTGTCCTTAAGTCGACCCAATTTCAGTTTTATTAAATTTCGTCGACTTTCCATTATTTTTTCCATCGGTTCAACGTAATATTGCCGTCCTATCGCCATCATTCATCTGGTAAATTTAGTCGCAATTTAGTTGCGAAAATCGTATTCGCTAACGTTATTTCCGACCCAGATTCGCCCGACTATTTTTAGACGTTTCTACAACAAACACAAAATATTGCGGTGACAGTTTTTTCTTTTCTTTTATGTTGGATCTTGGACGGAAATACTTGTTGGATGGATTTTATTGGAAAATTAATTTTTAAGACAATAGTAGAAATAGTTATGGTTCGGGTAGACAACACTGCCATATAAGAATTAAAAACAATTTCTCCGAAGACATAATCACGATCAGAAAACATGCAGGATTTGCCTGTGTGGTCTTAATTAATAACTATAAATTAGTTTAATATTTATATTATTTATTACGGGTAAACTTTAAAAGTTTGCGCATATTTTGATAAAATTCTTTAAGTTTAAATTTAATTTCCAGTTAACATAAAATTGTATATACGAACTTCAGTTCGTAAATTGAAATATTTTGTTGTCTCCATCTTCTGGGAGCAAAACACCTATTATTACATTTACATTTTTATATTTACATACTTGATGGTAGAATAAAAAGTCAAATATAAAATATGAAAAATATTAGAAACATGCCCTTATGTGCAATCGACACAATAAAAAATATGATATTATTGAGAGTGGTAACGAACATGATGCGAAAATCTGGACAAATTGGAAGAAGAAATAAAATTGGAATAGTCTGGAAATATTATGCACTTTAAAAACTGTAGGTTTGAATGTTAATAAATGCAGAAGATATGAAGCAATACAGACGACATCCTAAAGAAGAGAGAAAAATGCAAATAAAAACCTGAGAATGCAGCGTAGTGCGCAATGCAAAATACGCAAAATTAGGTATCCTATTAAAATTTAAAAGAAATATAAGAAAGCTAAAGCAAAAACATATTTTGAACTATCCTCTGTTACATTTTCCAATGCCTTGGTGTTTCTTGACATACTCCTTCCATTTCTCGCCGAATATTGTCTTTGAACTGATCTAGTATTTGAAGCTTATTAATGTAAACTCTCTATTTATCATAACCTTAAAGAAACAAGTCAGGAGCGGGGAAATCTGGAGATTTAGGTGGCTATTTTATGTTTATCATGTATCAAAAGCACTATCGTAATCTCTGATATCGCAAGTAGTAGTTTTTGTACCCATGGTAATACTGAAACTATTGCGTGTTAAGGTATTGACCATAACCTATAAACTTTAGTATATGACAGCGAGTTCACGTGTAAACATAATATGTTTTTATTTCATTGAAAATGTCGAAATGTATGCCAAATAAACAGCATTTGCGGGAAGGTTTAATTTTATTCTTTCATGTGAAAAAAACTGCTGCTAAAAGTCATCGCTTGCTTGTTTATGGAGAACATGCTCCTACCGAAAGGACCGAAATTTGACTTGACTGGACTTGACGTGAAAATTGATTTAAACGTTTCAAAAGTGGTGATTTTGATATGAAAGATAAAGAACGTCCAGACCAGCCAAAAAAAAATGAAGATGCAGAATTGAAAATATTACTCGATGAAGATCAATGTCAAACACTTGAAGAATTGTTAGAAGCATTAAATGTTGATCCAACAACTGTTGGAAAACGTGTATCCAAACTAAGATTCATTCAGAAAAAAGAAATTAAGTATCGCATGAATTGACTGAAAGATAACAAGAAAATAAAAGACATAAAAAGAAGTCAATTTTGGATTGAATCGTTACTGGTGATGAAAAATGGATTCATTACGACAATCCTAAGAGAAGAAAAGCAATAGTTAAGTTAGGTGATCCATCGATATCAACGCCGAAACGAGATTTTCATGGAAAGAAGCTTATGCTGACTATCACTGCTGAACGTTATCGACAACAAAAAAAAAGCGCAAAATTGGGTGGATTCGTGGATCGCTTCTAAAAATATTGCATTATTCAAACGTAAAATCCATATATTGCCCAAAAAATGGGAAAATGTCATAGCTGTAGATGGCAAATACTTTAATTGAAATATAATGTACGTTAGTTTTAAATAAAATTGTTTGACCCAAACAATCGAAAAAATTAATTCCGCCACCTAATATTACTTTTTCCTATATTTCTATCAAAGAATGGATTCCGCGCCAAAAGAACTTTTGGTTTTTTAAGTCCAACCATCGTGCCAAATTTTCAATTCTTCGTAAAAATGTAAGTGTTATTATAAAAGTCCGCGCTGTATTTATCGAAATAATCGGCAGTCCGAAGGGGCTAAGTCTGGTGAATATGGCGGGTGGGGTGTTTCTTCCCATTTAACTTTTTCCAAATAGTTTTTTACACATTTTGCAGCATGTGGCGAGCATTGTCACGTTGAAAAATTACTTTTTCGTGTCTTTGGGCGTATTCTGGTATGCTCAGTGCTCATACGCTCAATACGCAATCAACGCTCGATTCAATTTTATTAATTGTTGTCGGTATCGTTCGCCAATTTTGGTTTCAACAGGTTTCATCAGTTGGTTTAACAAATGGTTTTTCGCCTTTCAATGTCTCTTCAATTCGTATGAACCCATTTTCCTTTCTTTTGGATCTTTCCCAATGCGTGTAGGTATTTGGAAATGATGGATTGGGCAACATTCAATGCTTCTGCTAATTGTTTCAACGTATGATTTAAGTATTCATCCAACAATACTTACAAATCTGTATCTTCAATTTTTTTGGCTGTCATGGACGCTTCTTGTCTTTCATATCAAAATTACCTTTTTTAAAGCGTTTAAACCATTGTTCACGTATTTTTTTGGGTTAGAGCATGTTCACCATAAGCTTCCAGTAATAATCCATAACTTTCAGCAACCGCTTTATTCAAATGAAAGGTCTCCCGCAAAACGTCTTCTTCTAGTATATAATTTAACATATTCAAAGCTATGAAAAACTGTTCTTTTGGACAATGACAGTTAATAATGAACTATGTTTTGATGGCGTATGTTTACTTTCTAAAACGCAATAGACGCCATTAGCCTATACCAGGGGTTTCCAAACTTTTTAGCCTTAGGGCCATACTGATCACTCCAGTAAGCTCCAAGTGCCAAAACCGTTTTAATTTTCCTGCCATTATCTATAATTTCTAAACTAGTCGCCGACTACGCGCCTTAAACGAGCATACACTTTCTAAATTCGCTAGTCGCGGGTCGAATTGATGACACTGGCGGGCCGGATTTGGCACGTGGGCCGTAGTTTGGAGACCCTGGTCTATACCAACAAATGTATTAATAACGTCATCTCTTAACAAAATCGACATTATTAACCGGAACACCTATTAGTTTTGTTGAGTAAGAAAAGGACTTTCGACTGCATATATATACTTGTCCAAACAAACCAAAATGGAGGACAAACAAACGTATTATATAAACGGCGGGAACTTATGGGACAACCCATTAAATTGTAACAATTTTTGTTCGTTTTTTAAGTGAATATAGCTCCATTTTAAAAATTTGACGAAAGTATTCTATTCCATCTTTTCTAATTTATTTTACCATTTATATCTTCCATTTTGCTCTGAACAATTTTTTTTCAAATTTCAGCCTCGAGAAGCAGGTTTTCGTGATATATACAATAAATAATCCCAGAGAAATACGGTAGTAAAATATTGAACCATTTCAAAAACTGGACTATTATTTAAGGATGTTATGTCTACACTCGGTTTCAAGCAGCTTGTTTTACAAGTTATCAAGAATAGTGGACAAAATATCCACAAAAAAAATTGTTATGCTATAACCATCTGGCAGCCTTGTTTTCAAGGTAAAGTTAGAATCTATTTCACTAGTTACTAGTTAGTAAAACTACATCGTGCGTTACAAAACATTTTGTAAAATTGTTATTGTTAAGTTTGTTAAGAAAATGGTAATTTTATATGTTTTTGTCTTAGGTGATCAGACATATTTTCATTAAAATGGATACATAAATCAACACTATTCCCATATATAGGTTGATGAAATCCAAGGAAGGTTATGTTAAACTAGTCCCTGCAACAAAAGTCCCTGCTAGATATGGTTTATAATTTGAAAATGGAAATTTGAAATAGTTCCAGGAGGTAATTGTTTGTTTATTTAGATAAGAGTTCTGTCACGTCTGCTTTTAGAAATATTTATTTACTTAAAAATGGAAAAAAGTCTTAATCCCCTAACATGTTTTCATCCCAATATATTTTATGTCTTTTTTCGAAAATTTTGGTGAAAACGTTCCCTCTGTTCGTCAGTCATACTTCCGAAGTTTTGAGGAAAAAAACTCAAATGCGAGTGCAGGAAATGAATCTTCAATAATATGTTCACTCCCATTTGTTGAATGACTTCCAAGGCAGCTTTTTCATTAACAGATAAAAGGCTTTCAAACTGAGGATCTTTTACAACTTTATGGATCTGTGGGCCAACAAATATCCCCTCTTTTAGTTTTGCTTATGTAATACTTAGAAAGATTTTTTCGCCGCGCCTTCACAAAGTTTTTCATAAGTCCCAATTTAATTTGTAAAGGGGGTAGAATAATGTCTTTTGGATCTACCAACGACTCATGTTTAATGTTCATTTTATCCGGAATATACTTGTTCCGAATAGGCTTTCTTTTCTACATAATGATGTTCTCTGGCCGTGCTATCCCACAAACAAAGGAAACAAGAGTATTTTGCGTAACCACCCTGCAATCCCAATAACAAACCGATGACTTTGAGGTCACTGCATACTTTCCATTGATGTTCTTCATACTTTATTTAAATGCATTAAAGTACACATCGTTTCATAGCTGTCTTTACAAATCACTGCGTGTCTTATTGATATAGACGCTTTCTTATTCCCGTTATGTAATAAAACAGCTTTCAGATTATATTTTGAAGAGTCTACGAATAAGCGCCACTCTGTTTTAATATAGTTTTGATTCATTGCTTCAAAAAGTCCCGGAATGTCAGTATATCAACAATATTTCCCTTCTTTTTTGAAAAATTCTGAGTAAACTTTGCTCCTGTTTCTGGACAATGTAACTTTCGTGTTTGGTGTTAATAAATTCCATTTTAGTAGGCGAGAACCAAGAAGCTCTGCTTTAGATCTTGATACTTGTAAGTCTCTTATAAGATCATTTAATTCGGCTTGGTTAATTAAATGTGGAGTGTTTCCTTGAATAGAGAAATCGTCAGAATCAGTAGAAATTTTATCTTCGACATCACTTTCATTGTCATCTTTTAGTATATTTTGACTGGAATTACCGCGACAGGAAGATCCTTCGAATGTAAAATTAGTTTGATAACAGAGGGAATTTCGGCATATACAACACTCGCCTTTTTTTATATTATATCCCACTGTCTTCGTAACACAAAAGAAACAGTCATTTTCATCTCCATAACATTGATGAACCAAATGGAAGGAATATCCTGATGACCACTGGAGTAAAACCATTCTACAGCTATCCCAAAACAAAACACATGATAATATTTTTTGAATTTTCTGTCTGGAATTGAGTACTTTAAGCATTCAAAATATACTGATTAAATAAAATAATTTTCTGTTCCTTGATTAACCAAGACGAAAAAATCACACCTGTTAATATGTACTTCAGCTATCAGCTATCAGTAAAAGAAACCACTTATTGGAAGATCCTGCATAATGATGATAAAATAAAACCGCCACTTTTTGGTTACCTGATACTAAGGACATATAGCTCGTTCAGGGAAATAATGATTGTACGTCATCAAAATATATTACACACTGGCATTACAATGTTGATAACATCAACACCAAAATACACAAACTTTGGCTTTTGTATAATCGATAAAACCGTAAATGAAAAAGTAACACCAAAAGTTTTTACCTTAAAAGTTTTAATCAAAGATCTGTTTCGAAACTTCTACTTGTGAAAATAGCGGTTTTTCATTTAGTCCACACAGAGTTGAATTATTCACTATCACTAAAACAGCTTTCAGCATCAAATACTCTTTCGCGATTTGACCATCTTTTAATCTCTTCTTCTGTATATCTGATGCTGTTCATCCAGATTTGTGGTGTAACTGTTGACAAAACTTCTTTCCGCATATCCAATTAGTTATCAATCATTCTTTCATCTCGACCTATATGACGATTGTAATAATTTTTGGCCACCCCCCATATCAATTCTATAGGATTGAATATGCAATGATAAGGGGGAAGACGTAATACTTTGTGACTCAGCTATATGATCTGCCATATATTCTTTTTTAGGCTTGTTCCTAAAAGGAACATTGTGAAACACAAACCTGTCCTTTTAATTACTGCTTACCGAATGACAATTTGCAGCAGTTCACTTTTCAACATAGTGTTTTCAAAAGGAAGATTATGCCTCGTCAGCCATTCTACAATTTTTGGTTTTGTCCATGTACTAGTTGGGGGTTTATCCATCAGTGTACTGTGATATGGTATATTATCCATGGCAATAACTGATGGCTCCTCCAAAATTTTCAACAGCTGGTTTTCAAACCAAAATAGAAAGTTATCTTGATTCATTTCTCCATGATAATCGCCTTTTGTTTTACTAGAGAAGACTAATTGGCCTCTGAAATAAAACCATTATTGTTTCCAGCATGAAGAACAATATATCTGCAATAACATGTTATTATAGACACGTTGTAAAACAACTATTCATGACAATATGACTTTAATGGCTCCTAAGTATTAGGTATAGCACTCACCTTTTTCCATCAACTTTTGTAATTTTTACACTCCTCTTATTATCATCTTGCCATGATTGACTCAAGGTCCCATTTTGAAATATCTATGATTCATCTAAATAAATAAAATCAAATAGAGATTTAACTTTGATATTTTGATACATCTTCGAAAATTGGATTCGTTTAAAGGCAATATCTGGAAGTTCCATCAGGCCCCTACGTGAATTATCGTTACTTAATTTGAAACCAATTTGTTTTAGAAGTGTATGAAACGAAGTTTTATTTTACATCCATCAAAGAGCTACACGTTCTTTAATTTTTCTTGAATACTTTCAAGATTAACCGTTTGTTCTGAAATAGTTCAATAAAATTTCATAAAAATACAATATTATCACGTAAATCTACTCATCATAGATTTGATTGCGAATTGAGCCCACATCAAAATGATCTAGATTAGTTACTCGTTTTGGAGTTAGACGCTTTTTTTTTCGGTGATTTTAAGATTTCGTTATTCTTCAACTTTTTCGAAATTGCACTAACTGTACCAATACTAATATTTTGTGCAGTTAAAACTCTCTAAAAAACTCCAATTAACCATGAGACCTACAAAATTATTAATACATACCTTTTCACAACGTTTAATGGCAAAAGAGGGGCCTCATTATCTCATTCCTGTTCAAAATAACTGATAAGTGACGAGACAAGTTACTTACACGGACTGCTTAACGGTTGGTTTTTTTGGCAATTATAATCAAAGATGGTTTACTACTAAACTCACAAAAACAGAAACTAAACCAGAAAATAGCTAAAACAGCATAGAATACAGAAAAAATAATTCAAAACGTTTGAAGGCATAACTCAAAAACGATCACAACATGAAAATGACAGATTCGACGAAGAAAGTTGTGTTAGGTCGGCAACACTATCTAGAACCGCACACCTAAATGTTATCTTAACAGCAAATTCACAGAATGTGATCCACCGGCTCACCGTATTTTTATTCTATTCTAACAGGATTAGAGGAAGAAGGAAAGAGATTGCTTCGAACTTTAAATGAATTTTTCATTCTTATGGATTTAAAGTGATAGATATAATAATATAAAAAGATAGATATATTTTAGAGCGAAATTATTTTACGAACGACCTAATAAAAGTTTATTTGCTTATTGGTTTTTTTGAATATATTGTTGCATATGTATCTATAGAATCAGGCTATTTCACAAACTATCATATATTTAGCTAATGTAGAGTAAACAAAATGATTTAAGATGCCCCCAATTCCGTTAGAACTCCTGTTGCATTATTGCGTTGATCGTACTCGCAAATGAAAATTTATAGTCTACTTGTCATTTATATTATATTATATCTCATAAACACTACACTATGGTTAAGAGGATAAATGTTGACTGAAGCACTGATTTCTTCTTTTTTAAAGTTTCTGGGGAAATTAGGAGAACAATGTTTTGTTTGTGGTGATGATACCAAAAGTTTAAAAAGAAAATTTCTTAAAATCCCATGATATTTAATGCCTAATAATATATATATATATATATATATATATATATATATATATATATATATATATATATATATATATATATATATATATATATATATATATATATATATGTGTGTGTGTGTGTGTGTGGTAAACATGCGGCAAAAATTAAAGGGGTTATTTCTTGACTTATTCTAAGAATATTTTGTTGTATGATGATTTTTGAGAAACACCTTTTTTTCGAAGATACAGAGTGAACAAAATTTGCGACATTAACAACATTTTATTATCAAAAAGTACATGTAAAGTTACTCAATCTAAAATAAATGTTCGAAATGACTTCCTCCAGCCTTGATACAAGCATTCAATCTTCTCGTCATTGACTGCCGAACTCTTTCAAACACACCAGGGTCGTTTCTAATTGAGTTACACCCAGCAATTATCCGATTTCGCAACTCATCCAATTTCTTCAATGGAGTAGCGTAAAATAATGACTTCAAATATCCCCAGAAGGGGGTTTAAGTCCGGGGATCGAGCAGGCAATGCGTGTGGCCCACTTCGGCCAATCCAGCGATATCCGTATGTTGCTGTTCAAAAATCACGAGCAACCAAACCGAAATGTGGTGGTGCACCATTGTGCATAAACCACATTTCATGCCTTGTTGCCAATGATACATCTTCCAGAAACTCAGACAGCGTTGCTTCCAAAAACTTGCGATACACGTCGCCAGTAAGTCTTTGTGATAGAAATACCGGTCCAATTAGATAGTCACCTACAATTCCAACCCAAACATTCAACGAGAACTGATGTTGAAAAATATCTTAGCACTCCTCATGCGGATTTTCATCTGCCCACACATGGTTATTATGAAAATTCCATATTGCGTTTCTTGCGAAAGTGGCTTCATCGGTGAAAAGAATTTGTGTCAGGAATAGAGGGATGCGAAGTAAAGTTTGCAATATCCATTGACATAATGCAATACGTGGAGGAAGCTCAACAGGTAGTACCTGAACGCGTTGAATGTGGTATGGATACAACAAATTGTCCTTAAGAATTTTCCAAACTCTACAGTGACTCACATTCAAAGTATTTGCAATTTTTCGCGTAGAACTACCAGGCTCTTCCGCTATCATGTCCAGCACATTCTGTTCCAATTGTACCGTTCTTAAAGTCAGTGATCTTCCTGACCCTTCAGTTCGTTTCAATGTGCCTGTTTCACGAAGACGTCGATGAATGTTTTCGAATATTTTTCGGGCAGGGACATTACGGGCTGGAAATCCCTCACTGTACAATCGCCTAGCTTGTAATGCGTTGCCATCAGCAAGTTCATACATGAAGTGCATGTCGGTTATCTCGGCGATTGTATATATTATGATAGAGGACTTCACTCACTATTTAAGACACGTCAAACAACCAAACGTCACTCAATCTATGTAAACCAATGCGACCGATGAAATTCACTTACTAGATAAAACAGCTGTTCCAAGTGATCGAGATCAAAAAAAAAATGTTTGTACTTGATAAATTCATTGACGTACACCCTACTTTTATTTACGTTAATGATTTAAACAAATATGGAATATGGTTGTCGCAAATTTTGTTCGCCCTGTATCTTCGAAACAAAGGGGTTTTTCAAAAATCATCATAGGACAAGGAATAACCCCTTGCATTTTTGTTGTATGTTTACATAACATCCTGTATATATATATATATATATATATATATATATATATATATATATATATATATATATATATATATATATATATATATATATATATATATATATATATATATATATATATATATATATTATAACCTGATAGGCTAACTATTTTATTTAAAGTGATAAACTAGTACTTTCAAATGTAAAGTGGTGGAAAATAACTTGACTAAGAAAAAGTCTAGTGTTGCCAGACTTCTTCAGTTCCAAAACAATATTTTTTAAATGGCAACACCGTATTTTTTAACATCATTTGACAAATCTTGGGTATGTTTGCAAATTTGGGGTATGTTATGTCATATTCATTTATTCCCGTAGCCGTTTTAGAACAGTTACGGCCTACCATATTGTCTTCTGTACACCACTCTTGTATGTTGTTGGCCATAATAACCAGCCATCGAAACCACATAATCCAAAAAACTTTTTTTTTCTCGCTTTTTTAGCTCAGTAAATATGATATTGGAATTGACCGCTGCTGTCATTAGTAGCCAATAGAAAAGTCTTTTCCACTATTTGCGGGTCTTTCTATCCATGTCGTAGAGGCCAACAAGTTGATCTGGGAGATCAACTCCCTCATATATTTGTTATAGAACTCTACCATCTTTGGCCAAGGAATTTCTAATAGGCTTCCATCTTTCGCTTTTCTGTTCGCTACAGTCATTTCATCGTCATTATAATTTGAAAGGCTTGTTACATCTTTGGTAGCCTTGCATGAGGCTGCACATGTACCATACCAATTGCATAAAAACTGGGCTTCACTTCTTTGACGCTTTCTGACGAATTTAGGCATATTTTTTTTCTGGTAATTATTGATGTACTAATTACACCAAAAGGTTATTTGTTTATAAGCTGAGTGCTAGTAAAATATGTCAAAGCATAGGCTAACATCAGTATCTCGAATAGTTTCTGCTAACTTCATGACGACACTTAAGGAATCTTAACAATAACAAAAAACTTGTGATAGTTTAATTTGTTTATTTATGTTAAAATAACTCTCTATTGTATACTTAACCAACATAGATATGTAATCAGTCTCAAATATTACTTTAGATGTAGTTAGATTTTTATATTCATTTTTAGATGGAACACTTGAAAAAAGGTCCCCGAATATGGGACAGTCGACTTTTACCTTAATATTTGAACTTTAAACATATTTAAACTTTAACCTTAACTTTAAACTTTAAAAATATTTTAACAAGAAATTCGGAAAAATGTTATTCCACGAGAACCATTAATAAAGCAAATTAAACTAATCATAGTGAACTTTGGTCAGAACTAGGAATGATTTCTAAGAGATTTCAAAATTTTAATCGTATAGTCAGCAAAAATCACAGATGTAGCTCTTTGAGTCTTCTTCAACGTCAGTACATGCTTCATGTGCCTACTGATTACAAGCTTGGCAGCGTATCCAATCTTCATCGTTACTTGGAAAATTAAATAAGTTGTTACATTTTCGGTTAATGATTTTGATGACGGAATCGCTCTGTCTTGAATGTTGCAGTCGGTTTTTATGTCTTTTTTATTTTTTTCGGATCAGGCCTCAAGATATGCATCTTTGAATAGTTTCACAAGAACTCTGTTTAAGAGCTGTAGTTTATGGGTCGTATGCGGTGGAGTGCTTAACTTGTGCATGTGGTTTCTTTCGCGTAATTTATGACAGCAAGATCGTTATGACTGCAATGACCATTTAGGATCAAGAGCACATTTATGATAAAGAGCACTGATTTCTCCTTAGTAGGCTTTGAAAACACTACAAAAGGTTGAAGCCACTTCAAGAAGATTTCAGCATTTATCCATCCGTTTGGCTGTGCTACGGCTACACTTTCAGATGGCGCATCAATCATTAACCTTTCATTAACTCTCTGCCTTGGAAACATAAATAATGGTGGGATAAAATATCCGGCAGCACTCATACAGAACATAACTGTAACATTCTTACCTCTCTACAGAGGTCAACTTACCAACTTGGCGATTACTTTTGAGTGTCATTACGTTAGCCTGCTTCTGGACAGTGCAGTTATAGATGTCTGATGGACCAAAACGGTATTTTTCCCAAACATTTTTCAAATTGTTAAAGAATTGTTAAAGACGTTAAAGGTTCGTTGACTCCGGCCTTCTTAAGCTGAGTTCAGGATGGCGTTTGATAAAGTCATAATAAAAATGCTTACAAGCAGATTCTTTTGTCCTGTTAAATCGATGGTTCAGTTTAAATTTCTCAGCGAGATCGAATGCCAATTTTACAAATTCTTTTCTAGTCAAAGGCCTGCACCTATTTGACATATCCACCGCATACAATTAAAGCTTCTTTGTACTCCTCGGTAAAGGTTAAGTCAAATCGGCCTTTTTTGAATAGCATTGTTATTTCTACTCGTAATTTAAATTTTTTAATGTAGTCGAACAGGATTCTTTTTGGTACATTGTAGACTTCAGATGATTTCCTTATAGACAATTTTTTGACATCAGCTTATCGATAGCTTTTTTTTTAATATTTCGCATTTAGGAGTATTCTTACAGCTTGGTTTAGGTTTACTCATATTGAATCTAAGAAGCAGAAGTAAAAAATTGTTACCTATAGATTTTCATTGGCCCAAAATTATTGTAGGTGGATTGAGCATTTTGTCATTCTCACTTCAGAAGAAAATCCACGTTTCCGTGGACGATAAGTTTTCATTTAGTTCGACTTTCCTTTTTACTTTGGCCCCTTGATAGTCGTGAAATTTTATCACTAGAATCCATCGAGGATGACTGGACATATTCTGAACCACTATTAATGAACGGTTCATCTTCCATATCGAAAATATTGTCTGCCAACTCCATGAGTTCCTGCTCAGACAATATTTTATTTTTGAAAGGAAAAATCACATTTTACTTGGAGTAAATACTGCTGGTACAAATTTATACCACAGCGGAATCCCACTAGGACATATATGTCCCCTCAACAAATTTTAGAAAAAATGTACTGTACGTGCATTATTTTCACACAAAAAACACTTTTCTATGAGTAATATACAAATATAAACACACTTACCTAGACTTTTTTTTCATAAACTAGTCCAATAAATGCCAAATACACCAATATGAGCGTATAACATGTGGTCTACGAATAGCAAACACATTCTCTAATCCACCATATTAAAAAAATACACAAACATTTTCGAGTGGGGATATTAGAAACAATGCATGTTACCATTGTGGCATCGGCCCGGGTAAATCCAACGCGCGTATTTACCTCTAGGTTACATTAAACACCTTCTGGGACTTATATCACCCATTGGGACCGAAAGGGTTAAGGGCCGGGCTTGAACATTTTTAAATTTATTAAAGACCGTAGCAGCCTAATTTTAGAGATATTTAAAAAATTAAATTACAAAAAAAGGTTTATTTTATTTAATCTTATACGTTGTTAAAAAAAGTCTCAACATAGGAATCACCTTATATCAACTTAGTTATCTCAACTTAGGAATCACCAATATATATATATATATATATATATATATATATATATATATATATATATATATATATATATATATATATATATATATATATATATATATATACAGACGATTAGCCCGGGAGTACATCCGATCGTTTGTGTCCCGTTTGTTGAGAACGTGCAGACGTTTCGCCAAGGTCACAAGGTAAGTAATGTCTGAATGATTGTGGCGTGTTCATATATTTTTTTCTTTATTTGGGTTTTTCGCCACGATCTAAAACTCAACAAATATCAAAATATCTGTTCTTATGTAAATAAAGAATCACTGGGTAAAAAAAAACCAAACGGAGATAAATTTCTCAGTGATTCTTTTTCTTCTGTAATAAATTTGCCTAACGAACAAAATTTTAAAAAGGTTCTAAAAAATATACAAACTTTTAACGTTAACGTTTCGGGAAGTATTCTCCTCCCGTTTTCAAAACGAACCTAAAAATAAAGTATATTAATTTCTATAAATTATGAAAAGATAGAAAGTAATATATTTTTTGCGTACGTAAATAATACTTACACTGGCAATTTAATATAAAATAAATTTTAATACAAAAAAAAATCACTGAGAAATTTGTCTCCGTTTGGTTTTTTGTTTTTTCTCAGTGATTCTTTATTTACATAAGAACAGATATTTTGATATTTTTTGAGTTTTAGATCGTGGCGAAAAACCCAAATAAGGAAAAAAATATAAGGTCATACTTGGCATTCTCAATACGAAATGTCGACACGTTCCCAACAAACGGGACACAAACAATCGGATGTACTCCCGGACTAATCGTCTATATATATATATATATATATATATATATATATATATATATATATATATATATATATATATATATATATATATATATATATATATATATATATATATATATATACAGAATGTAAAGGATGTATGTCAACCCAAAAGTTTCTTGTATATACCCCAAATGCAACTATATCCGCAAAAACAAGTACGAAAAGAGAATACATTTTTGTAATAATGGCAAAGTCCATTTTCCCTTTGTTTATATCGATCTATCTGAATTCAGTTTTTGTTGCATTTTGTCTCTAAGGTATTATTTGAAAATAAAATATAAAATTTTTATAGTCATTTATTCCATGTTTTCGATCCATCATATGTTTCTGTATGGAATAAATAGTGAAATTTTCCCTTTTAAACTATTGTTACCTCGTCCTGATTGAATTGTCATAATGGAACACGACACCATTTCCTATTTGCTAATCCTAGCAAGTTTTCTTTAATTGCAGGCTTCAGCCGATCTAACTGTGAACAGTAGAGGTCGATGTTGATGGTTTGATTGCGTGGAAGAAGTTCAAAGTGTATGGGTCTCTTTCAGTTCCACTAAATGAAAACTCTAATTTTCTTCGGGTGATGGACATCTTTCCAAATATATTTAGCCGCTAACCCTGGCAACGTTTTATTGCACGTTGTTCCTTGCATCCGCTTCAGAAACGGATCATCAGAATTTTTTTCAACAAAAATCACGCGAAGAGATTCGGTCCAGGCAGTTCGTCGGGCACTCACACATCGTATCGGCATACGTGCTCATTTTTTTTAGATGAGCAAAAACAATTTGCCAATATTTAACTTATCTGCTATCTCACTAAGAATGGTCCATAGATTTTCGACTGTTAAGAGTTTTATTTCCTAGACTTTTTGTTTGGACACGACGTTTTTGTTTGGACAGTGTTCTTGCCCTTTTTGAAATAAAATAGTATATAACCAAATAATTATTTTTAATAAAAAATTGAAATTTCTGGCTACAGCGACGGTAGCCGTTCGTCGGAGGCATCTAGGCATATGCCTCGGATGAATATTCTTGGTATTAATAAAACATAAAAGTGGGTTTTTTTATAAAAAATACAGAAAACAACACAGAACAAAAAAAAACAAAAATAAAATAGTAATAAAAAATCAAAAGGAGGTCTAGCAGTGTGGTCCACTAAAACCCCACCATCTTAGACATGTCAAAAACATGCCTAACGTGTTTTCGTAGCTTAAAAGAGCCCTTATCTAATTTACAATGATTTCAAATTAGGTTATTTTAACTTACTTAACTTAATTTTAACTTTACTTAATTGAATCAAATGTACGCTAGTATATCAATCAAAACAATTAAAACCAAACTAAAGTAACTAAAGTTTTGTTACGCTGCCCGTCCATCTAAACTCTGGATTATCCAATTCCTAATGTGTTCGTTTACTGGAAATTCCATGTCCTGAATGCGGGGGCCCCCAAACAGTCTGAATTCTGCCTCTACCGGGTACTGCATCTAGCAGGCTCCAAAATGACCGAATTCGGTAATGGCTGGGCTCTAATATGACTTGACTCTTTTCAACTCGAGATGTGATGTGATGAGAATATCTCGGCCTTGTCACGTACGATACCGGGGCGCTCTCAATTAAGACTCGCGCATAATGATCTTACCTGTAGCGGCCGATAATTTGTAAACGCTATGCATCTATGTAACACTACGCTATGTAAACGCTAGCAAACGTAAACATTATAAATACCACAGGAATTAATATTATGTAAATAAACATTATCAATCCAATATAGGAAGAGCAACTAATGGAAAATCCTTACGAATATTCCATGCTTCGCTATTATAAATTTTAATACATATTCAATAGTTCATGTTCAAATAGTTCTAGTAATCATTAGTTATGCTCGTAGTTTACCGAATTTATGCAACGCAAAAAATAAGAATAGAGATGGCCATACAGATTGATAAAATGGGCAATAAATATACGATTTAATATAAAAGCAGATAATTAATAACCATTTTCTGATCTCTTTTTATATCTTTAGAGATTTCTGACTATTCTATTGTTATATCATTAACAAAATCACTACTGGTAACGGACAGGTCAAAATTCCAAACCGACGTAACTCCCTGATTAATTAGTTGTAGCTGTCCAGTCGACTGAACTATTCAACTTTGCGGAATTCTTGCATAAATTACGTCCATTCTAGTTCGAAATATCCAAAGAGACTAATTTCCGAACGAGATCAGATAAATGGACAAGCACGACATATAAAATACAGGTTGTTTAGTGTGCGAGGCTGAGTGGATATTTGGTATCTGATTGGAGTCGGGTTTTAATTGCAATCGAATGTCTCGCTAACGCATTTGATGTTTCATTTATCGCCAACAAGAAAAATTTCCTTCCCAGTTTGTTGCTGATATATTAACTATACATATATGATATTACATTATATATGTATATGTTATATTAACAAGTCTTTTTTGTTAGTTCAATAACTGCTAGATAGTTTTTAATGTATTATTTTACATTTATCTCCATTCGGGTATACAGCATGTGTGAGGTACTTGACTATTCACAATATGAGGGGTTAAGAGGCGTTTTAATGACGTTACATACAGTAATCATTATAATTTGGATAAATTAATTTTGTGAGATATTGAGTATTTTCCTTACTATCCGACAGGTTTCAAGAATTACAGACTTTTGCATATTTATCATAATTCTTGCGCTGTCGCTAATGCCAATGATATTTAGACATTTTTTCCATATCGGGCGTTATTAGCCCCTTGGCAAAATAATTATAGGAATTACCAGAACTCTTTAGATTACGAATTATTTTAAATTTTCTTAAATTCCTCGGACAATTCATAATATTTGGTGATTTTTGCCATTTCTTTCTTAGGCAAGTTATGATCATTTGAATGAGAGATATCTGCGAAATAAGCCACCATTTTACCTTTGTCAATCATCGTAATGGTCGATCAGTTTTTATTGATGTGATAAAAGTTATGCGTCGTTTTCAAGGACTGGAAAAGGTGTATGTTTTAAATGAGGCATTTTTTTGTCTATTAGTTTGCAAGTTAGAGCCAATTCTTCATGGATGATGGCTGCAGTTAGATTATGACGTTTAGTGAATTCTGTTGGTGCTAGAACACTACATCCAGTTACAATATGTTCAATAGTCTCAAAGGAACGTTAACACATACGGCAAGTATCACTCTGTATCGCCTTTTTTCAACAAAATTCTGATGGTTGCCGTTCGTATCACACCATCTTGTATGGCTAATATAAACCCTTCTGTCTCTGCAAATAAACCTCTTTTTTTTAACCATTCCGTGGAAAAAGCTACATTCGTTTTTGCTTAAACATTAGGATACCTCCCATGTATACTCCTCTCCATCCATTGTACCTTTCTCTCATTGACGCCGGGAATAATTTTAGATGTAGATGATTGTTAGATGTAGAGAACTGTAGAGATGAACTTCTATCTAATAAACATATTATTGTGTACAATGGTGATGTCATTTTTTGGTAGAAATATTCCCGGGTATGTGGTTTTTCCGCTACGATCTAAAACTCAAAAAATATTAAAATATCTGTTCTTATGTAAATAATGAATTAAAGAATCACTGGGTAAAAACAAAAAACCAAACGGAGACAAATTTCTCAGTGATTCTTTTTTGTAATAAATTTGCCTAAACTTTTGAACGTTAACTTTTCGGGAAGTATTCTCCTCCCGTTTTCAAAACGAATCTAAAAAATAAATTATGTTAATTTCTATATTATATAATGTAAAGATAGGAAGTAAATATATATATATATATATATATATATATATATATATATATATATATATATATATATAAATGATATATATAGATATATATATATATATATATATATATATATATATATATATATATATATATATATATATATATATATATATATATATCATTTATATATATATATATATATATATATATATATATATATATATATATATATATATATATATATATATCTCTGTGTGTGTGTGTATGTGTGTGTGTATGTGTGTGTCTGTGTCTGTGTCTGTGTCTGGGTCTGGGTCTGTGCCTGTGTGTGTCTGTCTGTGTGTCTGTCTGTGTGAAATTGTTTACATTTTTTGCATTTTAAAAAACAACATTTTCAAGAAAAAAGATTCTTACAATTAGGATTACCAAACCTAAGGTTATCCAGAAATAAAAAGTGCTAAAAGTTATTAAATTACCAATATAATGTATGTAAATAGGCGAAAAAGCATATTTGGTAAATATTAATATATTATTATTTAACTAATAAACTAAAAATGAACTAATAAACATTATTAAAACATTTGTTTTTAAATTTAGAATCATGCTCTACATCAGACCTGAAGGATTCGTCGCAATATCGCCACCCCAAAGGTTGCTACTTCAAAATTGCGACATAATTTATTTGTGTTTCAATGCGTTTACTTAAAGTCCATTTATAACCTAAATATATTCTGTACGCAAATTTCAGGATACATTTTTATTTACGGGGAATCTCTCCAGAATTTTGAAGGCGGAATAAGTTTGTCTAAGTTTCTCAAAAGGTATGTCCACACTTGTTCAACTTTTGAACGTGAAGATGCATGCATCTATTGAAAGGTTAGACGCATGCGGTGTTGAACGAAAGGCATGCAAGGACGCAAGGAAAAATCATGACGCACGAAGAGACGCAAAGATAGCGTACCGACTCCTAAGGATGTTGGGTATCTTGTGGTTTCGCTTTCAACTTCTTAATATAATCTGCAAGTTTTTGCAATAATTTACAAATTTAATTTAAAGTAATTTAATTTCAATAAATTAAATAAATATATTAAATTATATATTTAAGAACAAAAAATAAATATATAATTTTCAAAGCAATATTTTGTTTGTTTTTTTTTTGGCAAACTTCAGGGCAGGACGAAATTATAGCAAAAACGCTGAAATATATGGGAGAAATAGCAAAGGAAGAATTTTTGCCACTGCTAAATGATATCATAATAGAAAAGAAAGCACCATCAGACTGGAATAATATTGCCTGTGTTTAAAAAAGGTAATATCAAAGAATGTAAAAACTACAGAGGGATCACACTAGCAAGTTTACCTAGAAAAATATTTACCAGAATAATAGAGCATAGGCTGCGAGAAAAATTAGAAGCAACATTAGAGGAACCACAGCACGGTTTTAGAAATGGTAAATGCACACAAGATCTGATATTTGTAATTAGACAACTAGGAGAAAGACTGTTAAGAAAAGAAACTGAAATCGATATTTGTTTCATTGACCTTAAAAAACATTTGATAGAGTAAAAAGAAGGGATATTTGGAAAAGTCTAAAGAGACGAGGAGTAGAAGGAAGAGTAAAATAAATTATCAAGTCCTTATACAAGTACCACAATAAGAATAATGTATGAAGATATAACAATGAATCTATAGAATTTGAGACAGGAATAGGCCTAAGACAGGGCTGCGTACTGTCCACTGTTATATTCAGTAGTTATTGGCGATATAAAAAAATTAGGATTTAGAAAAATTAAAACATTGACAACAGAAGAATTACTGTCCTAATGGCAGATTTTGAAGAAGAACTACAACTTAACTTAGCGTTATCAAACGAAGAAGTAAGAAAAGTAAACATGGAAATAAATATCGACAAAAGCAAAACAATGGTAATTGCAGGTACAAAAATGAAACAAAATTGTGCTCGATGGGAAGGTAAGTTAAAAACTATCAAAGTATTTAGGCACAATAATAAAAGATAATGAAGAAATAGATGGTGAAATGAAGGAAAAAATGGGAAAAACAAGCGAACACCCTAAAAACAACATTTCTAGAAAAAAAAGAGAGATACCGATAGAGGTAAAGCCCAGGTGTATCATAAACCAATGGGACCATCAATGAGATACGGCATCGAATCTTCGACCTTAACAAAGAGAGACAAAAATGGAATTCTAGTTGCAGAAATGACATTCCTACGCAAAATAGAGAGAATTACAAGAATGGATAGAGTGAGAACTGCGACAGTAATGAGACAACTGGAAACTAAACCAATAGAAAGAGTTATAGAAGAACAACTGAGCCGGCTAGGACACATCCACAGAATGAATGAACAGAGATTAGCAAAATAAATCTATGAAGTGAAAACACGAGGAAAAAATCAAGTTGGACCTCCAAGACTGAGATGGAAAGAACAAGTTCGACAAGCAGCAGAAAAACGAGGAATTCATTGGAATGAGGCTAGAAAATTAGTTACGAAAATTAGTTAAAAATTTAATTACGTTTAGATTAAATAAAATTAAAAGCAACAAAATTGAAAATTGAGTGCGTAAGGAATATTTTTCTATAGTAAATTGTAGTAATTATTCTAAATATTCCTTTGTCCATACAGATTTTCTGTATTTTTTCTTTATCTTCCGTGGTCTTATCAACATCAACACATCAGCATTCATATCGGCAAACATGACAATGTCAGATGTGTTCATGAAAATGAAATTACTTAATTAACGAGATAAAATGTTTTTAACTTTTTTAAAAATCCGTCTTTACTGAACTGGCCAGAAATGTTACTAAAACATTCACAAACATGTCGACAAGAAGAAGGCATGCGTCTTACCCTGCGCTAACACATGCAATAACGCAAGTTGAAAGGCACGTTGAAACGCATGTTGAAAGGAAAAGTTGAACAGATGTGGACATACCAAAAGATTTTTGAATGTATGTAGTGAGGTACCAAAATATCAAGCATCGAAAAATCTGTCCTGAAGTCGAAGAACAAATTTTACATCTTGTTGAAAAGGATTCGACCAGAGGTACTCCAAGTGTTGCGCGATAAATTGGATTTTCCAACTTACTACCAATTTTCCAATTACTCTACACTTATATTATGCAAAGGGTACACTCTTACCTACTAATTTTTCACACTTCCAATTCAATTTTAAGATATGCACCGTAAATATATTTTTATAGTTTCAATTTGATAAAAATATGTGTACCGGGTAATGCACTTTATTTGTTTCCTAATATATTAAGAGAATATTAAATTATTGACTGAAATACAACAAATTTCTTTCATAATCATATAACTACGTACGTATCTTTTACGGTGGGACACACATTTTAAAAATATTCTTTTTAAACACACTAAAATTGAAACTTTTTATATTTTTCAATAAACCGTACATTTTGTTCCACAAAAAGTCATCTATAGAATATAGCGATATCGCCGCCATATAAATTTGATATAGCAACAAGATTCTACTTATGAACAACATTCACCAAAACTTGTATGTATTGTACAATGTTGTGTTGTGTTGTGTTGTGTTGGGTTGTATACATTCTGTCAAAAAAATATCGATAATCATTTGAAAAGTCCTCTTAAAGGGATTGTCAAAATTCTTTCTGTGGCTAAGTTGGCACAACTGTCCTCTATACTGACGAGTTTGAACGTCATCTGTCATTTAGTTTATTTAGAGTGCTCGATTTTGTCAGATTATCTCAAGTGTGTTTTACGATTTTTACAACGGATGAAAACATCGAACAAAGAATTTTTCTTAATTTTTGCATTGCAAATGGAATTTCGTGTGCAAAGCCGCTGAAAATGTTGCAGAAGACTTACGGTGAATCGACTTTATTAAAAGCACTTACATATGAGTGGTACAGTGCATTCACAAGCGGTTGAGATGTGGTGGAAGATTTGGCTCCTCTGAGCGACCATCAACGTCTTTAACTGGAGTTAACATCGCTAAAGTGAAGGAAATGATGACTGAAAATCGCCATTTAAATTTCAGAGAGATAGCCGCTGATCTTTATGTGTCTCACGAATCAATTCCTACAATTTTAAGCGATTGTTTGGGTATGAAACGCGTTGCAGCTCGACTAGTGCTGCAAGACCTTCCGACCCCACATTCATAAAATGTATTGTAACTGGTGATGAAACATGGGTATACGAGTTTGACATGCAAACCAGTAAACAAACTTCGGAATGGCGCCTTGCAACTGAGCCGAAACCGAAAACAGAAGGTAAGATGGTAAATAAAGAATATTATCTGAGCGTTATGCGGCGTTTGAGAGAGCAAATTCGTCGAAAAAGGCCAGATTTTTGGAAAGGAAGCTCTTGGATTTTGCATCACAACCCTAAAAAAAACCAAACGGAGACAATCAAGAATCACTGAGAAATTTGTCTCCTTTTGGTTTTTGTTTTTACCCAGTGATTCTTTATTTACATAAGAATAGATATTTTTGATATTTTTTGAGTTTTAGATCGTGGCGAGAAACCCAAATAAAGGGAAAAAAAATTTAAAGCACTTGAGGATCACTCCATTGACAAACATTGGTCTCTAAAGTGGCTTACCGATGGACTATTATATCCAGAAACATAAGGCTTTTCGACAGCTATTCAAAATAAGGCAATAAGGACAAAAAATTATAAAAGACATATACTACACATGGATGTAGTCGACAAGTGGAGGAAGTGTGGTGGTGTAGGAGAAACAATTGAACACCTTATTGGAGGGTGTCCAGTCCTTGCCCCTAATGCTCACCTAGGCAGGCATAATCAGCTGGCGAAAATTATACACCAGCAAATCGCTTTAAAGCACTCGCTATTTGATAAGATACCTCCACAATAGTACAAGTACAAGCCTTCCCCCGTACTTGAGTCAGCCGATACCATTCTTTACTGGTATAATCCAATTTTAACAGATCGGACGGTTGACTATAATAGGCCGGATATTGTTCTAATCAACAAAAAGCAGAGAAGACCTTTCATAATTGACATTGCGATACCACTCTCTCACAACGTCAGAAAAACTGAAATGGAAAAGTTATCAAATATGAAAATCTAGCATTTGATCTAAAAAATCAATGGAAACTCCAGAAAGTGGAGGTGTTACCTTTTGTTATATCTGCCGAAGGCCTAATAAGCAAAACCTTTTCCAAAAACCTGGAAATTCTTGGTGTTTCAAAATCGATTACTACAGTAGGACAACGAGCAGTTCTCTTACAAACTTGCCACATTGTTCGTAAGGTAGTGAGCTTTCTCATATTGGCATTGTAAATACGACCAGCCTAATCATGTTTGTGATACTATTAATAATGCTTTATTAGCCCAACAGTACATCCCAATTACAGGGCTAATTACTAATATCTAATGTAATCAATTATAAAATATAATAATAACTACACTATAATAAAAAATAAAATAATATTCAATGAGAAAAAGAAGTAAACCAATAAATTACTTACGTTGAAAGTAATTGTCTGTACTGAAAATAAAGTTACACAAAAAGTGATATTACGTTTAATAAATATAACAAAAACAAACTAAATCTTATTACTCATTAAATAATCACGCACACACGTCAATATCTGGCGTAATGAACTATTATTCATATCACAATCCACTGAAATACTATTAAAAATAGAGCACATAGAGTATAGTGATGATTTAATAGAAACATTGTTCAAAGCCAGATTCAAATAAAATGGCAAAGCAAGTCTAGACTCCACCCTCATTATCCGAAACTGACCGAGCAAGCCTGGACTATCAATTTTACCATGCAACAATTTATATAAAAATTTCATAGAATGATAACATCTTCTTAACTCCAATGATTCAAAATTATTGATAATCAGCAATTGATGATGATCAAAGTCTCTTCCCGGATAAACGTCAAAGGATTTAATGTAAAGAAACTTTAAATATCGCCGTTGTACATCGTCCAAGTGTTTCTTATGATTTTTGTAATATGGGCTCCACACCACAGAACCATACTCAATTATTAATCTAACACAAGCATAGAACAAATTCTTTAGAGCATCACAATTATTAAATGAACTACAATTACGTATTATAAACCCGAGCGATTTAAAAGCACTATCCACTACATTATGTATGTGATTCCCAAAAGTAAGCTTTGTGTCGAAAATTATTCCTATCTTTAAAATTAGGGACTTGTTCCAGAATACAGGCGTTTATAGAATAATTAAACTTAAAAGTTATTTAACTTACTAGAAAATGTTACTACTTTGCACTTCTTGGTATTTAATTGAAGCCCATTCAAATCACACCAACCATTCACATTTTCTCATTCACTTTTTCCAAATTTCTCTGCAGTCCCCTACAATCCTGGATGTTGTTTTCAACTTTAAAAAGTGTGAAGTCATTTGCAAACGTAAGACTTTCATAATCCAAAAGCCCGATGAGATCTTCAATGTACATCAGAAACAACTGCGGGCCAAGATAAGCGATCAGTGAGGTAAGCTAATATTAATCTGCACAATTTGTCACCCATTCCAAACTGTTGAGTCTGAAAATCATCAGCCGTTGCTCTTGCAAATATGCCTCCAAATTTTTATTTCAAGGATGTTGAGGCCTCTGATTGTTTATTATTCCCATCGTTCTCTGAATCTTTCTCTTATTGGTCTGCTTTCTCCTGGGGACTATCCGGTAACCTTCTGGATTATTGATTCATAATCTCTTCGTAGTATATGCTCCAGCAATCTTCCTCTTTGTACTTTAAGGATTTTACCTATCACTAATCCTTCCATAATTGCGGTGATATTTTAGTTTATCATTCGTCTCTATACTGCATTAACCACCATTACAGATCCTATTTTATTTTTTTTATAATCTTCCTTTCTAATATTTTCAGTTTCTGTTTAGTTTTGGTTGAAATATATATTGTGTCTACTGGATATATAGCCACAGGCTTGATTGTAATTATTACCTCATTACCTCATATATAATTTGTTTAGTCTTTCTGCGTACGTCCTTGTCTTTTAGTAAGTTCTAATATGCTCAATAAGCACTGTTTTCTACTAGTATTCGATTTTCTATTTCTACATTTTCTCTCATTCTTGCTGTTTAAGTTTAGATCTAGATATTTAAAATTTTGCACTGTTTCAAATTTATATTTCTCAATACTCATTTGTTTTATTTTGGTCGTATCTCTTTTTGAACATGAAAAGCACTGTAACAGTTTAGAGACATCTGGGAAATAGGTCACGTCTAATAATTATAGAATAAAGTTCAAATACAATTATGTTACTGAAATATGGCAGCTCGTCATTAGACTATATCTGCAAGGTCATCCAAATTTTATCTTTCAGCAAAACTGTATATAGCTCATAAAGGAGTGTAGTTTTCAGAGGATTGTGCGATAGCGAGACTCGACTGACTAGCGATATACTCAGATTTACCGCCGATAGAATATGTATGGAATAGTATTGATCAAGCTTTCGAGCAGTTGCTATGGCCACAAGCAACTCTATGTGATCTTGAAGTATAGGTACAATGTGTTTTGGATACTATTACAAGAAGACATAGATCATCTAAATCAGTTTCTGTCTCTCAAAGATGTATGTGGTGGATCTACTCATTCAATCATTCCTGTAAAATTTATGTACGTCATTATAGTTTCGTCATGTCATAACAAAAATTTGCTTTATATTTAAACACAGCGGGTCAACTCGTAGAGAAAATATATTCTTTTACATTTGTATTATTTAAATATGTGACCTATTATTTTCTCTTTTGAAACAAAATAAAAAATATATATAGATCACAGCGACGGCAGCTGTTTGCCGGGAGCACCGGGAAGAAGGTCCAGGACAGAATGAAGCCACGACAAAAGTTGAGCGCCACCCGGTTACTTCATATATCAGAAAAGACCCTGGAACCGGGAAGGCGTCTATCTTAAATAAAACGGTTTACTAGAATTTTATACATATATATTATAAAAGCACACTCAAAAAAGAACGACACAAAGCACACAATAAAAAGGAATAACTAAAACTATCAAACAAAAGACACGGGAAGGTTTAGGGAAGGTGATTCTACAAACCTTACCGTGAAAGAAATCAAAAATCAAATACACAGCTCTGAATTACATCAGCTGGTCTCTATGTCCCTATACTTACAAATTAGAGGTTATTTCCTCTATTCTGACAATAGTAAAAAGATAGATATATAACGCTAGGGTAACCAAGAATGGTCAGACGGCAAATAAATACAAAATATAAGGTGATAACGTGACCATTATCAGTATAAGAAATTATGGTAATAATGTATTTGTGAAAAATAACTGGAAATTGCAACCCTTAACGGTACATGAAAATATAATAAAAATAGTGTTTATCTGGCCTTATTTCCTGATGTTGTCTATCCTTGCCTATCAAGGCACTGGGTGTCCAAAAACATTGAGTATGACTGCGTGCAGTCCGGTATCCCTATGTGGGGGTCCCGAAATAATCTCGATCTGACCAACCGGTTACCGTGCGATGTGGCTCCAAAAAGGTGTAAGGTTTCCACGATGGTCGGGCTCTGTAATAGGTGGTCGTTCAATGTCCTGGTGTCTGTTGATCGGATTCTCTGCTGCCGGGTCGTAAAACCCTCTATAAGAATATCAGAAAAATCAACCCAAGCGTGACTTGGCCAGCAAACCTACGTACCTCGGTCGGAAGGGTAAGGCGCGAAAACGTCCGCTCACCTGGAGATTTGGAGTTAGACTGTCTTGCCTTGTCCCCACGATACCGAAGCTCTTTCAGTTAAGAATTTGTCCGAAATAAACCTAGCAGTGGTGATCAACAATTTACGAATGCTACCTGTAGCGATCAAGAATTTGTGAACGCTACAAATATCTACTATTTAACTCTTTAAATTATAATTTCTGATTGTCATCAACTACTTTACAATGGCCACATAAAATTCCTTGCGAAGGTAACTTCTGCCATTATAATTTCTGTTGACCTCATTAAACTACTTGTTGACATAATTTCCTTTTGAATGTCGAGAATATTAAGGGGAAGATAGTTTCAATGGGTTTGTAACTTTAGCATGGCAGAAACTAATTTAGTGGAAAGTTGAATAATAAATAAATTAGTAATAATGATTTATCTTGTAAGCCAGATTTTAGAACAAAGCCATTTTATAGATGATTAATAAAACATAATTAAAAAAAAATATTGATTAAATTTTAACGTGTAACAATTGCCAATATGTTTAGGCAATGCAAGCAAAGGCGAATGCACAAAATATAGACGGATTTTGGATTTGAATATGGATATTGAAAGAACAAAAACAATTTTATTTTAAATTATTTTATTATTCACGTATGGGCCCTAGTGGACCACGCGAAGAACAATTAGAGGCGTTTGTTGTTGTTAGCCTTCCTTTGTGCCCATACTAATTTCATTCTTTCGCTATGAGCTTTTTTCCTTTCGTCAGACTAAGTTGTTCCAGTCTTCCTACATTTTTCACTCTGGCCAACCTTCCACACGTTAACCTTGTGTCTGAAACAGCCTCTATCCTGAATTTCACTTTGTGTAATATTTGCCGATCTTACTTCTGTTTTCATAAAATTCGACTATTTGTCTAGTTAACCTACTCGGATTCATCCGTTTTATGTGTCCGTAGAACTTAAGTCTTCTTTTTCTCATATCGCTATGTATATTTGTGTATTGTTTGATTTCTTGGTTTTCTCGAAGTCGGTATGTTGTGCTATTTATTTGTTTGGGGCCTAGGATTTTTCTTATGATTTTTTATCCTTCTTTTCAATGTCCTCGATGTCTCTCTTTCTATTTAAAATGAGCGTTTCTACCCCATATAGACATTCTGGCTTAATAACTGTGTTGTAATGTCTCAGTTTTGTGTTTTTAGATAGGCATTTTTTGTTGTAAATATTTTGTGTAAGTCTCAATGCCGTTTCCATTTTTTGACATCTACCCTTATTAGCCGCTTTTTCTCCCATTTCCATTTTCCATGATTATTTCACCCAACTATTTGAATTGAGAGACTCGTCTGATGTTACCATATTTTGTTTTTAGAAATGGCGTTCTTAGTCTGTTGCAGGTCATGTATTGTGTCTTTTCAAAGGAAATTTGAAGTCCTACATTTTCTGCTGTTTCTTTTAGAATTTCAATCTGTTTCTGTGCCGTTAATACATCTTGAGCTAAAATGACTAGATCATCAGCAAATGCCAGACAATCAATTTTGATGTTGGTTCTCCCCAGTTTAATGGGCTGGTCAATATTCAGAGCCGACTTTTTTTCACGCCAGTCCTGTATTACTTTTTCTAGAACACAGTTAAATAAGAGTGGCGAGAGTCCATCTCCTTGTCTCACTCCAGTTTTAATTTCGAAGGGCTCTGAGATCTCACCCATGAATTTAACTTTTGACCTTGTGTTAGTTAATGTTGCTTTAATAATTGCCAGCGTTTTCAGATCTAGTCCTTGTTCTTTCAAGATTCGGAATAAAGATTCGCGGTCAATAGAATCATATGCTTTTTTGAAATCCACAAATGTACAGACGAGATTTTTATTGTACAGTTTTTGATGTCTTAGAATCAACTTCAGATTCAGGATCTGTTCAGGGCAGGATCTGCCCGGTCGAAAACCTGCTTGATATTCACCAATGTTAGGTTCTAACTGTCCCTGTGCTCTGTCTAGTAGACATTGAGATAGAATCTTGTAACAAACTGGGAGAAGAGATATCCCTCTATAGTTGTTTACATCCGTTCTATCTCCTTTCTTATGTAGTGGATGGATTAGAGCATCTTTCCAATCTTCCGGAATCCGTTCGGTTCGCCAAACTTCTTGTAGAATTTTGGTTATTTCCTTGATTGTACCTGGACCAGCGGACTTCAAAAGTTCAGCAGTGATTCCATCTTCACCAGAAGCCTTGTCATTTTTAAGCCGCTTGATTTGCTTAATTATTTCATCTTCATTCGGTGGTAATGAATCTGGGTTTGTTTGTTTAGGTTTTAGTGTTGCTAATTTGTTTAAGGGTTCAGGACAGTTTAGTAGTTGTTTGTCTTGGTTATTTAGAGCTAATTGTCCGTTATCCTTTTGGAAGCAAAGACTTTGCGGTTGATAGCCTGTTAATTTAGTTTTAAATGTTTTGTAAAAGTTTCGGGTGTTATTTTTTTGGAAATCTTTTTCTATTTCATTAAGTTGATTGTTTTCATATTTTCTTTTAGTTTGTCTAAATAGCTTCGATGTTTCTTTTCTTACTTCCAAAAAGATGTTATAGTGTATTGCTGTTTTTTGACTGTTCGAATCTTTGAATGCTTTACTTCGGCTTAATACTGCTTGCTCGCAAATTTCATCCCACCACGGATGTTTTCTACGTTTTTGTAAAGGGACCAACTGGTGGTTTTTATTTTGGTTAATACAGTTTTAATTGAGCTGAGATATGCGCATTTCAGTTTAGTTGTTAAAAACTACAATAACTGTCTTTATAACTTAATACTTGAATGGATTACTATCCGAGGAGAGACCAGGCTTGCGTACTGTATTTCAACAGACAAGAGTATAAAATCAGACTAGGAATTTCCCCTCAGTCATGCCAGTTGACAGGGCTGGGTAAGGCCGGATGTTTCTGAGAGGTATTCTGTGATTAAGCAGAAAACCAAGTGTTGGTAGCCTGATGGGTATGTTGATCGGGGTTATCGGTAGCTGAAGCTGTAGGTTCAATCACTAAATAGCCTTAGTTGCTGATGAGCCTTTAACCCTAAAAGCTTTAAACCTTATTTATATTATTCTTATATTATGTTTTTTTTTTAACTTAATATTTATATTATCCATTTTAAAATATATATTTTTATTATGAAATAAATCCCTCAACATACATCATGCGAATATTATAGTAACGGGTTTTATATGAAAATCGCGGTAAATAGAGTTCATGGGGGAAATGGAGGGGGGGAGTTCAAGGGCGACGTTGGAAATTGCCTCTGGGACGCTATTACAGTAGTAGGGGACGTGTCGAGGTCGTGGGGATCTCGCGAAGGCCACGCATGCCCTCAACTGCGCCGGTTGCATTGGATTGCATTCGGGATCACGAAAATGGGTCATTCAACAAAGAGGAAACTGAGTGTACGTAAGAGATGGTCGTAGTAACCGGACAAATTATCATGCCGCCATTTAAGGACAATGTCTTTTCAGAAAAACAAAAAAGAAATATATGGCGTCACTAATAATATATTAAATATTGTTGCAACCCATTTGTTTGTTTTCCTTATATGTTGCTTAGATTAAATAAATATAAATATTTGGGAAAATTATTCATATTACACAGGCCAACAAATGTAACTTTTTTTGAGGTAACATTGATGAATATAAGGCTATATGAAGTATTTTGTAACCTTAAATCCGTACAGTTTTTTTTTGGTTACAGGAGGTCGGTGGTGGGAAAAAAAGAGACATGTTTTTATAATCTAATATTTATTTAATATAAACATGTAAAACGTGTTAAATATTTGTGAAGACATTACTGAGGATTGTGTGAATAAAAATTATATTACATGAGATGTCATACAGCGAACTTTCACTTTTTCCTCTTGTGTTCTGTAGCATCATCTCTTTTTAAAAACCAGCAGTAGTCAGACAGCATAGATGGGTTTCAGCGCCCCTTGCTTCCATCGCCCTGATGTCCTGGTGAAACACCTCACCTTGTTCTGTTACTGCACCCAAATTTTCCGGAAAAAAATCGTGCATTTTCAAGGACATGCGACACCCTAGTATTTCATAGCCTTTCAAGAATTCATCTGTGAGGTTTGTATAGTTTTTTTCTTTTTCGTTGCCCAGAGATCGTTTCACTACACTTACAAAACACTTCCAAGCTGTCAATTCTTTTTCATTTATTTTTTCTTGAAAATGGAAATCACCTAGAAACTTCCTTATTTGAGGTCCAATAAATATACCATCATTAAGTTTTGCATCACTTAATTAAGGAAATATTTCTTTTAGGTACTTGAAACCATTACCTTTTTTGTCCATGGCTTTGACAAAGTTTTGCATTAGTTCAAGTTTAGTATGGAAAGAAGGATCTTTTTTGGGTTAACAAGGAAGAAGCATCTTTTTTGGGTTAACAACGGGGACATATTTTATGTTTGAAGTACCAAGTTCAAAAGAAGTTCTATGAGACCAATCTTTGTTACTGTTATGTTCTTTTGTTGCCCTACTATCATCCCATAGAAACAAAAAAACAGCAATACTTTGTAAAACTTCTTTGAACTCCTAACAATATACCTATCAATTTTAAATTCTCAAATTTTATCAAAGAATGATCAAATGTTATATTTTGTTTATCTTGTTATAAGGGGCTGAAGTCTGGACTCTGACAGTTCAATCGACTGGAGGCATTTGGGTTGTGGTTACATAGATGGATACTTTGAGTTCTCTGGGCGGATATGCAAACAACCGAAGCTGTTTTATATAGAACAGATACAGACCGGGAGTTATTAATAATTATCAAGTGCCGAAAATTATTATAGCTCGAACATATTCTCATAGGAGATCGATGTAAAATTGTAGAGTTTTAGATAGAGCTAAATAGAAGAAGAAAACAAAACAATCCTCCTGACTGAAGAATATTAGTGAATGGACTGGAATACAAATGCCAGAACTATTGAGAATAGCTGAAAATAAGTAGAAGTTATTAGAGTGATTGTTAACATTAGAGAGGCCTAACAGAAACATATAATGAATATTAAAGGAAATGTGTTTTGTCAAAAATTATATTTGTATGTATAGGGTGGCGCAACATAAGGTTCCTAGTTTGTTCGGTCTATAAAATTTGAATGAAATATAATAAATAAACCGTCTACATAACAAATGAAAGTTTTATTCCAGAAATTTTTTTTATTTCACATGAAAATCACATCGATCAAATAACCACAGTTCTCCTACTTGCAAATGCGAGCTTTCATGCGCCCTTCTCACAGCGTTTTCAACATTTTTTATCAGCTTTTAAGGAGATATTGTGGCTCTCATTCTGGACCTCTCACATCCCCATTTTTCGATGCGGTTCGGAAAATGTTGCCTTAGAAGGTCTATTGTGACTCGGGTGGTGTGAGCCGTGGTACCATCCTGTTGAAACTACAAATTGTGACCTTCCGGTAACTGTGACAACAAAAAATTATTAATAATTGCGCTATAGCGCCCCGCATTGACCGTATGGACCTTCTTTATCTTCAAAAAATAAGATCTATTCGGTCTGGTTTTCCTAACAGTTCCCCTTTGTTCAAAACGCCGAACCGTGTTGGTTATTGTGCGTCTAGTCGGTACTTCGCGAACATTGACTGATTATTTTCAACAACTATTGACTGATTATTTTCAAAAAACAAAGTGACTATTCTGATTCGCTGAGCAATTCTGTACCTTTCCACACTTGAATTCTCTCACTTTTATCTGTAAAATAAAAAAGAAATAATTAAAAACTACAAGGCACTAAAAAAGTTATGATTTTTCAAAAATATGTATCTTTTTTGCGCCACCCTGTATTCAATTTCGTAGTTATATGTATTATTCATCGTTCTGCCATATACACGGTATGGCAAAAAGGTTGCCCTGCTTAGGAAGGATCATTGCTCTAATCATGAGAGGGATAGACCAGTAGGTGTGTTCGCTCTAGGTATGTCAGTTCGTGCCATTTTTATCAATATGACTTGGTCGTCATGGTGTCGTTCCGAACGGAAAAAACAATGCGCCGGTGGGTTTCGAAGGTACGTCAAAAATGTTCTGCGCTGTCTGACCTAGGAATGAAACAACGAGGAAAATGTAATTAGACTGAGGACGTCAGTACTGCAGTCTCCCAGGCGTCCAGTACGGAAACATGCTCCCGCACCAGGAATGTTGAGTCGAAGTGTCCGGAGAATTTTACACACGTCTCTCGTAATTATAAACTCGTTCGTATAAAGTTAAGAGTTCAAGCTCAATAAAAATTGAGCTTCGTATAACTTCGTATTGGGATATTCGGTTATCTAAAGCCAAAAGTGGACCAACATCCGCCACGAAATTTGGAACGCAGGGTAATGGCGAACATTTGAGGAAGACTTTATAATTGCATTGACAATAACGGCTGCCATGATTTTCACGTTACGTCACGTGATTTTTATATCATAATATTTCAAAAGTAATATTATAATATAAATGTAATATAATATATCAAGGAATTGCTTTATTTAGATTTATTTTTTGTTTCAGGTAATGAAGCAGGTTATGGTATGGAATGGTAACAAGTAATAAAAGGCAATGTCCAAGTAATGTATTAATTTTACACATATTTAATGTAGTTTAATGGTATTAAAGAAGTAGTAAAATTTAAGTTCAAATTAAGTTTTGCATGAGCATTTTCAAAATAGAGTGAAAAGGACTTTGGAAACCATCACCGAATTAGTTTGGGAGTCTGGGGTCTGGAGTCTGGTAACATAAAGGAGAAAACTGAAAAAGAAAAAAGGCAATCTGCCTAAGAATAAAAGCTGGAGCAAGATTATTTCAAAAAAGACAAAGCAACTGCAGGATTTCATAATATATATGATTTAATAAATTGCATATGGTAAAAGGGGTTTACTCAATGCCATTCTGGAGTTCTCGATAGTGATGAGTACAAAAGTAAAAGTAAAGTGTTAGGGTTAGAGGCGCATCAGCAACTAGGCTATTTAGCGACTGGACCTACAACTTAACGTGGGTTCCGAACCACGGTCATCAGTTTCCGACAAACCCAGGCCAGCACCCCCCTCGGGCTATAAACCCCTGATTATGTGCCTACCCATAAGTCTATCAGGAAACCTACCGACTGGCGAGTGACCAACGTAGAACACTTCTCAGAAGGCATCCGGCCTTACCCAGACTTTAACTGGCGCTACTGAGGAGTAATTCGTAGTCGGATTTTACACCCTTGCCTAAAAACAATCACAAACATTTAGGAAGTAAACAGATAGAAGAAAGAAAGAAAAACAACCATCCGAGCGCTGGAATCGAACCAACTACCGCTCCAGTGCGGTTTCGACATTGGAGCGGCGCTCCTGTCGAGATAAATTCAAGTATTCTAAAGAATGTCATGGATATCAACCATCCTTTTCACCATTCAAAATTGTTGCAACACCTAACATCATGGGATATGAAGTGTTAACCTTATGACTGATGCAACAGTATACAGGTTGGCCTCTGTGTTTAAGGTGTATGTTGATAGGACAACTTTGGCAATGCGGAATCAACAAAGATTCAAATTACATTTTCTTACTAATTTGCTATAATGCATAAGAAGATATAAGAGCATTTCACTATAGCTTGAATAACGAAGGTAGAGTAAAAAAATAATTTTTTTAAATGAAACATGTTTTTTTTGATCGAAAATCAATTTATTTCCCAACGCAGTTTTCTTTCAGTTTGTTATACTTCGAACAATTTTATGCTTTCCAAAAAGTACGACTTCCTTCTGTTTCGAAAATGATCCCTTCATTTGATGGGAATTTCTTTTTAGTCACCCATTTTTTCATGTTTGAGAAAAGAAAAAAGTTAAAGGGGGCCAAGTTCGGAGAATAAGAGGATGCCGCATTAATTTGTAGCACAAATTGATCAATTTAGCTGTTGCAACGGAGGACGAGGCTGACGCAACGGATGCGGGTGCCTTGTCGTGGTGAAACACCATTTTTTCTTTGCCGAAAAGGGACAACCGGGAAGTAAGGTCTAAAGCAGTGTTTTTGTATGAAGTATAAACTTTATGATTTTTTCACTCACACAAAAACGCAATGAAATTACTCGCGTTTTACTTAGTTAACTTCGTTACGAGATGCTGACACGATTTGTTTTGGGGTGAATGGAATATTCATTATAAAGAAATCTTAGAAACTGAGAATGGCTGGATAGAAGATCTTTAAAAAAATATAAACTCTGAAAGAATTTATTGCTATACCAGAGGATACTCCAATTTTTCGAAGAAAGTAACCTGAATAAATTGAAGCACTCTAAAAATATCATCAAATTCATTATATAAAATTACAGGATAAAATACGTGCTTACTGAACAATTGCAGCATTGTTTCGTAATGTAAGCAAACCAAAAATATGGATTTTCATGACCCTTCATAAAATTCGTTTTAATCGCATGAATCAAACATATTTGTGATCCGGTGGACTAACTGAATCAATATGCATATCTCCATTGTTATTCCATTCCATTCCATAAAATCATGTTGATTTTGTTTCTAGTATATGTAAAAATGTCCTTGAGATTATTTATATGATTATTTAGAGTAAATGTTTAAAGAAGTCGGATATTGATTTTCTTTTCAATTATGATAGTGTATAAAATTGTTCGTTATGATAAACTTCGAAACTGGGATTGGCTGGATAGAAAATCTTATAAAAATATAAACGCCGAAAGAACTTATTGCTACACCAGAGGATATTTCAATTTTTCGAAGAAAGTAGTCTGAAAAAATTGCAGTACTCTAAAAATATCTCAACGCTCATTGTGTAAAATTACAGGACCAAATACATACAGCACATGCTTACAACAAAAAATAACCAAAAACCAAAAATATGGATTTTCATAACCCGTTATAAAATTCGTTTGACTCGCATGAATAAAACATATTTGTGATCCGGTGGACTAACTGAATCAACATGCATGTTTCCAAAAATCCATTTTGATTTTATTTCTAGTATATGTAAAAAAATATCCTATTTTTATGATTATTTAGAGTACTGTTTAAAGAAGTCGGATAATGATTTTCTTTTCAATTATAATAGTGTATAAAATTGTTCATTATGGTAAACTTTCCTCCTGGGATTTCGTCTATAATCCAAATGTTTTTTTACAATTTTCGCTAGGCTCTTATTATTTTGGTAATAACGTATTTAATTAATTCAGCTATGATTGATCGTCATCCGAGGCGTTAATATTCTTGAGTTCTTTGATAGCCTGTTTCATTTCATTTTTTGACGGGACCGAAGATTCTTGGTTTATGCGTCCGGGTTTGCTATATGTTAACTCTTGTAAACCTCTTTAGTCTTTATATTTTTGACCTTCCAAATACTAGTTCAATAAAATTCTGCTGCGCAGATGATATTACTCTTGCTTGTAGATCGAAAGAACTTGGTTAGACGGAGAGACCACTCACAGAGGACTTAGCTGGCCTCAACTCTTACTTTAAAAACTGACACTAAAGCCCAGTGTCAGTAAGACTGAAGTATGTGCATTTTATCTTAACAACAAGCAAGCTAAGACTGAACTCCAGGTACAATTTAACGGTAACATCCTCCTCCATAACCAGTACCACAAATATATTAGAATCACGCTCGATCGCACTCTATCGTATAAAAAACATCTTGAAAATATATAAAGATAAAAAAAGAAACAATATCATCCAAACACTGTGTGGTACAACTTGGAGGGCTTCAATGGAAACTTTGTGTACATCATCCCTCGCTCTAGTTTTCTCACCTGCAGAATACTGTACTCCAGTGTGGCTGAACAGTTGTCATACTAACCTAATTGATGCGCAGCTTAACAATAACATGCTTATAATGACTGGAACAATCAGACCAACTCCTACTTACTGGCTTCCCTTACTAAGTAATATCTACCCACCTCCTATTCGTAGACCCGAGGCTGTTCTCAGAGAATACAGAATTATACATGAGAACTTGGAACTACCCATTCATCACGATATACCCACCCTGCAACAAAATAGACTTCGATCAAGAAATCCGCCACCACTGTATGCTGAACAGCTTGTCAAATGGAATACCATAGTAAGAGATCTCTTGAACCAAAATTGCAGAAATATTGAAAATCACCAAGAGCGGGAACTGTTTGAGAGATACAACTGTGATACTGCGGGTATCGAGCATAACAAAAAACTGTGGGTCAAATTAAAATAAATCCGCACTGGATGTGGTCGATGTGCTGAGTCACTCTATAAATGGGGTATAGCGGAGTCTCCGATTTGTAACTGTGGTGCACTGAAACAATCCATCAAGCATATGAGTGCTCCCTATGATCTTATCAAGGCAGCTGGAACGATTTTATGATTTTGCAGCGATGGAATGGATTGGAAACCTGGATAGTAATGTTTAGTTCGTTTGGGTGTTTTGTGTGCACTGTTTGTTTTCTTTTATTCTTTTTTTACCCTTTTTTTTGTATACATATATTGTACTATATGTTTATATATTGCATGATATCTTACGAATAAATAAATATGTTAACTGTTTATTTGATGGTTCATAGTACCCCGCACTCTTCTTCGCCTGTTATATTTTTCTTCCTTTTTAAAAACTAAGAAAGGGAAATTCGTCTTTCTAGGTGCTTTTTATAAAAGATTTCTGGAAGTTCTTATGTTGTTTTTTATCTTTATCAATTCTGCTTCTCTGGGCCTAAAACTGTTTTGATCGTTAAGTTCTTTTAATTAGCCTAATTACTCTGAATGTTTTCTTTCTTGTTTGAAGAAAATAGAGTCAGTCTTGTATAGTTTTGGTCTTGTTCCACCTTTCTCGTCTTTTACCTTTCTTGTGTTGTCTGCCTACAGTTTTGGATTCCACCATAGATGTACAGGTTATTTATTTAAAATTTAATTTTGCTATAAATAAGAGTAGTTTTATACAACTCTAAAGAGGATAATCATGCACTCCCAAAAGCAGTACTTAAAAGAATCTGAAAGACCAATTTTTGGATGTGGGTGGGAATTTAAAATGTAACTGAAAAAACCAATTCGAACCTCTAAGTACAGATTTTTTGAAAAATGTTCTTCTAAATCTCCAAATATTCTAAAAATATCACTATTTATTGTTTATTTAGAATTCCATGACAAACGCATTTTTAATGAACAATTTTAACATTCTTTCGTAAAATAAACAAACCATTGATAGCGATTTTCGTGACTTGTCATGAAATTCGTGTTAATTGTATAAATTGAAAGTGTTTGTGATTCTGCGAACTCGATATTTAGTCCAAACCTTGAATGTTCTATATCTGACGTATATAACAGGAGGTATAAAGACGCCGTATTGAACAAAAACGTTCTTGAGATTATTGTAAATTTTAAATTTTATTTGATATTGATATTGACAAATGGTTTATATAATAATGGTAATATATACGATGCGATAAATAAAAGATAGAAAAAGAATTCGGTATTAATGCAGTATATTAATACCAAATAGAAGTACGAAGTACTATATACAGGGTGATTTACGGTGACTGGTACATTAGACGTTTTGGGAGAACTACTTAAAGATTTTAAATTTAAGACGCTTATGTAAATAAACATTAGCTCTCCATTTAAAATACTTTTTATCCTGCGGTGTTACCAAATCTACCCGTAGCTGATACCAACTTTGTTTTTTTAAATGGAATACCCTATATAATATTACATTTTTACATTCGCTGAGGTATTTGGAAACTTTTTTATATACCATATGCCATACCTGTATTGAACTATTACGGAAATAAAAAATATTTAAAAAAAAAATACGTCACTTAATACTTTTGAATACAGAATACAGAATGTATTGCCATTTAAAATTCCGAACATAACATGAATTTTTAAGTCCTATCAAAAGGTCACTATTTTGCAAACGCCCTGTAGAGATAAATTAATTCGCATATCATATTGTCATAAAGCATATCATAAAACATATTAAGGAACCGTATTAAACAATTCAGGTATCTAGCTGTGCTGGTTGTAAAAACAAATTATTTATTCAGGGATATTTGTTGCCAAATATTTTTAAGAAATATTTTTTATTTCCGAAACGGCTCAAGATTGGTATTGTATATGTTACATAAAAAATATTTAAAATGGTTCACAGAATCTAGAACTGCAATAAAATATAAGATATTCCATTTAAAAAAAAACGAAGTTGGAATCAGTTCCAAGTATATCTGGCAACACTGCATCGCAGAAAATATATTAAATAGAGAGTTCATATTAATTTACATAAGTGTCCCAAAATTCAAAATCAGTACCCTAAGTAGTTATCCGTAAATGTCTAGTGCACCGTCCACCGTCCACCGTGAATTACCCTGTATATATATATATATATATATATATATATATATATATATATATATATATATATATATATATATATATTATATATATATATATATATATATATATATATATATATATATATATATATATATATATATATATATATATATATATATATATATATATATATATATATATATATATATATATATATATATATATATATATATATACCCAGTGTCCCATTAAGGATGGATCGCGGCCGTATCTTGAAAACTATTTATCCCACAGCTTTGGGGAAAAAAATTGTACTAAAAATGATTATGAGAAATTCACCAAGAATATTTTTAAGCTTCTAAAAAACCGCAAGAGGGCGTGACGAGCTAAACATTTTTAAAAATCTTTTTTTGTGTGTATTTTTAAGTGTTAACCGAGTAAGAAAAATTCTCAGTTATAATTAGCAAACGGTCTCCTATAACTTTGTTTTATGACATTTTGTCGTAATTTCACGAATAGAGGGGGAGTTTTACCTATTGAGATAAAAAGTCGTCTAATGTCCGTTTGCCTTAACCGATTTTCCTCAATTTGGATTCATTTAAAATGCAATTGCCGGAACAATCAGATAATCTGGGAGATAAATTATTTAGTTTATAAATGAAACCGCGAGGTGGCGTTGCATTCAACAATAGTTTTTTTTGAAGTTTTGTTCAGTTTTTTCAAATGGAATGGTACAGCTTTTATTACATGGCTAGAAAGGTAATTTAAAGAGGAATTATCCAGTGAAAACCCGAAATCGATATCTCTGACACGTCAAGAGATATTTCGATTTTTCAAAAAAAATCAGTTATTATTTCACTACTACCTGCATTAAGTTAAAAAAATATTAACCTAATGTTTGCCTTCCTTCACACTTTACCCAGGCTTAGGACTGGTCCAAATTCTTCGTGCCATATTAATTTGGAGCGTGTTTAAAGGCCAACGGGCCAACAACGAAGATAATAATAATAACAACAGTCAAATAAAATTAACAGCACAACAGTCTAATAATTAACAGAATCTGAACTTTAACGTCTTTCTAAATGTTCAAAATGCCTTCACCACAGAAATCAACCACCAAAATAGATGGAGTGTGAACGTATGGTGTGGTGTTTTGGGAAAGAATCAAAACTTTACTTGGACAAAGTTACTAGTCTTATTGCTGCGGAAGTGTTAGCTATTAGGTAGCGGGGGTTCCAACGGAGCACGACTAACCTACAATAGTGTGTGGTGTCGAAACCACGTGATCTCGAACGAAAGTCGACTAATAGTTATAACCCGACACTGGCTGGTTGGATTCTTTTGAATTCTACTGGGACGTCGAAAAGACACGGGATTAGCGAGATGTTTAAGTAGTGTAGGCA
Source organism: Cosmopolites sordidus (assembly GCA_031761425.1). Classification (NCBI taxonomy): domain Eukaryota; kingdom Metazoa; phylum Arthropoda; class Insecta; order Coleoptera; family Curculionidae; genus Cosmopolites; species Cosmopolites sordidus. The sequence goes on along the minus strand of JARFXV010001036.1, from coordinate 89,984 downwards.
GACACTCGAAAATAACACTGTTACGTCGAGCTTCACAGTCATAGACTCAATAATGCCTCGAGGCTTGCGCGAACATAATCAGCGTGAAACGAAAAACCAGTTCTACCCACTGTGCTGACCTCTATGAATGAGAATAAAAAATAGTAAAAATACTGAAAAGAAACTCATATACTAGAGGTGTTGTTTCTCGACTTGCTACCAGGACGTGTCACCAGGTAATTGAAAGTGGACAACGAAAATAAAATAGAAATGAGACTGGGATAAGCAAAAATAAATAGGAGAGAATGTAACCGTTTTTTCAAACGTTACAGTAAACAGGGTGTCCTATAACTTTTTAGCCATAGAGCAACTGGTGATAGTAGAGATCAAAATAAGAGAATTTAGTCAATAAATATGTTGGCAAATGTTTCAAAATGTGTTGGCAAATGTTTCAAAATGTGTTGGCAAATTTTCGAAAAATTGAGAAAATTTAAAAACGGTTGCAGATACCAAGTTTAAAATCGGGGTAGTTGGATTTTTAAAAGTGAACAATCTGAATTTGGTACTAGTTTGTGCCTAGTTCCTAGAGGACGCTTGCTACCTACTTTGTAAGGCTTTAACTCACTCATATTTTTTACCCTATAAAGCTGGGAATATTTTGACTTCAAAATAGAGAAGAGTCATAATTCCTACGTAAAAAAGATATCCTCAATACCTATATCTCACGCCGTTTGCGAGATATTCGTGTTCGAATTCGAAAAAAAGTTAAGATATTAAAAATACAACGGACTTTATTTAAAATAACAGTTTTTTGAAATTTACTTCAATAGGTATTGAAAGTGTTCATTCACCGTTTACCTCAATACACTTTCGCAGGCTCTTTGTTAATTGACGGAATATAATCTCTAAATCTGTTCCTTTCGCCTTTGAACAGTATACATTTCTAGGTCCAATTTACAATGGAGACTGAAAACATTTTGCCCTCTCCTTTCTTGGCATTCTAATATTAAAAAAACCAAACCAAAGCTTGTCCTATTCAGTCTATCGTGAACCTACTCACACAAACCGTTTTCTAAATGCGAATTCACATCATTATCCCTTCCAATTAAATTCGGCGGTGAAAACTTTAGTCACTAGATTTTTAAGATTATTGGACAAGGAATATAGGCAAACAGAACTTAATTCTATAAAAACGGCACTAATTTAATACAGCTATGACAGGCGTCAAATAAAAAGGCCTATTGATCAAGTTTAGGCAATAAATCATATCCACCAATCCACTAGAGAATCGTCCCAAAACCCCAAAGTTCTTTTGCCATACATCAAGGAAGTTACCAATAAAATTTACCACGTATTCAGATCCCGTAATATCGAAATGAAATTTACAACAGAAAGAAATCTACCCAGTTTCCTTAGACCAGTGAAAGATAATATTTCACAAGAGTCACATGGTGCCTATGAGATTTCCTGTTCTGGCTGCTCCCAATCATATATTGGTCAAACCAATAGACGTACACCAAATCGAGCATTTTCTCGCCGTCGGAAAATTGGATCTCTCATATCCAAACGAGTCACAAAATAGATTTCGACAAAGTCAAAGTAATCGCACGTATATATTCCTACAAACCCCGCATAATTCGTGAAGCAGTCGAGATCAAAAAACGCCCAGAGTACTAGAGGGATGACGGTCTTAGAGTTCCACTTACCTGGAAACCTCTTAAACCAACTAGATCCTCTTGATTATTCTCTTTATAATGGCTAGAATCTAGTTGGTTTGCCCCGAGGCCTCAATTTGCCGACTCCCCAGGATTCACAACTAGAAAAGGACGTGGTCGGTGCGACCTCTTCATTAATAGTCAAGGTTGTGGGTGGAGCGCTCGGTTCTGGGGAGGGGGTGAGACGGAAGGTAGACGTTTGACTGGAAGGGTTTCGGATGGGCAATTTGGAAATAAGACATTAAAATCAATTATTTTCAGGTTGATATTATTATGTACACTGGGTGCCAAATTTTATTGTTCCCCAGTATAAATCAATAATTATATAATAACAATAAAATATTCAATAATTATGACCATAAAAATAACTATATAACATTTATTTTAAAATCCGCAAAAATATTTTAAAATTAAATTTAAATTAAACCATTAAATGCCATTAGCAAACATTGAAAGTTAAAACAAATTTAACAGTTTCGAGATTATGATAAGATTTCGGCTTGGTTGTATAAATGTTGATGAAGTTTTCTGGGTGGGTGTCAGTTTAATTTTAGAATATTTTAGAGGGTTTACGCCTTGTTATCATCTGGATTCGTATAATAATTTGATTTATCTCAAACTTTAATTTGAAAATTTTATTTTAAGAATATATGAAAATGATTTAAAATGAAATGGTTGATTTGCATTTCTCTTTCTTTACTAAGATATGTAAATACTATGGTAATCTTTTTTGACATTTTTTACTTTATAGTGGAAACTAAATTATTGTTAATATTATTGATGTTATTAAAAAGGCACTATTATTTGTGGGGCGTCGAATGATTGTGCTTTACATACAACAGATATTTGGAATGATGATATGCTTCTGAAGTCTTTCCGACCACCACATGCCTAGTATGAGACATATGTTTATGAATATTTAAATTTTCTTTTGTTTGTCTGCCACCAACCATGTTTTAGGACCATAAAGCAGCATTAATATTACTATCAAATTGTTGTATACCTTCATTTTGATCGATATGTTTTTTGGGAGCACCAAATTTTTCTGATACCGGCCAATATTATCTATTCTAATATCGTCTAATACAGTCAATATTTGGTATAGTTACAGAGTGTTATAAGCGCTGTGGAACTATACTTTATTAACTTTTTTGTATCAAATGTAAGAAGAATCTGCGTTTTGTTTTCATTATTACATAACACGTTTACGTTGTTCACAAATATTGCAAAGTTAATTTAATAAAATGTATTTTTTTTTAAGTATTTTCTATGAAAAAACATATTATTTATGTAAAAGATCGCATATATAGAGAAATATTTTAATTTTAATGTAGTCAAGTACATAAAGGCATATCATTTTCACAACACAAAATGGAATAATTATTCATTTAGTCATTTGCAGAAATTCACTTTTATTGTTTTAGCTTTTTATAAAATAAAACGCTAAGATATAGCTTACATACTTAGAACAAATAAAAGATACGTACTATTCTAGCAGATATATATCTCTAAATCTGTTCCTTTCGCATTTGAACAGTATACATTTCTAAGTCCAATTTACAATGGAGACTGAAAACGTACTGCCCTCCCCTTTCTTGACATTCTAATATTAAAAAAACCAAACCAAAGCTTCTCCTATTCAGTCTATCGTGAACCTACTCACACAAACCGTTTTCTAAATGCGAATTCACATCATCATCCCTCCCAATTAAATTCGGTGGTGAAAACTTTAATCACTAGATTTTTAAGATTATTGGACAAGGAATTTAGGCAAACAGAACTTAATTCCCTAAAAAGGGCACTAATTTAATACGGCTATGACAGGCGTCAAATAAAAAGGCCTATTGATCAAGTTTAGGCAATAAATCATATCCACCAATCCACTAGAGAATCGTCCCAAAACCCCAAAGTTTTTTTGCCATACATCAAGGAAGTTACCAATAAAATTTACCACGTATTCAGATCCCGTATTATCGAAATAAAATTTACAACAGAAAGAAATCTATTCAGTTTCCTTAGATCAGTGAAAGATAATATTTCACAAGAGTCACATGGTGCCTATCAGATTTCCTGTTCTGACTGCTCCCAATCATATATCGGTCAAACCAATAGACGTACACAGAATCGAGCATTTTCTCACCGTCCGAAAATTGGATTTCTCCTCAACTCTAGCAGAGCATCATATCCAAACGAGTCACAAAATAGATTTCGACAAAGTCAAAGTAATCGCACCTATATATTCCTACAAACCCCGCATAATTCGTGAAGCAGTCGAGATCAAAAAGCGCTCAGACTACTAAAGGGACCACGGTCTTAGAGTTCCACTTACCTGGAAACCTCTTAAACCAACTAGATCCTCTTGATTATTCTCTTTATAATGGCTAGAATCTAGTTGGTTTGCCCCGAGGCCTCAATTTGCCGACTCCCCAGGATTCACAACTAGAAAAGGATGTGGTCGGTGCGACCTCTTCATTAATAGTCAAGGTTGTGGGTGGAGCGCTTGGTTCTGCAGAGGGGGTGTGACGGAAGGTAGACGTTTGACTGGAAGGGTTTCGGATGGGCAATTTGGAAATAAGACGTTAAAATCAATTATTTTCAGGTTGATATTATTATGTACACTGGGTGCCGAATTTTATTGTTCCCCAATATAAATCAATAATTATATAATAACAATAAAATATTCAATAATTATGACCGTAAAAATAATGATATAACATTTATTTTAAAATCCACAAAAATATTTTAAAATTAAATTTAAATTAAACCATTAAATGCCATTAGCAAACATTGAAAGTTAAAACAAATTTAACAGTTTCGAGATTATGATAAGATTTCGGTTTGGTTGTTTAAATGTTGATGAAGTTTTCTGGGTGGGTGTCAGTTTAATTTTAAAATATTTTAGAGGGTTTACGCCTTATATATTTTTTTACGTTGTTCACAAATATTACAAAGTTAATTCAATAAAATGTATTTTTTATTGTGTTTTTTTTTGTTTTTAAGTATTTTCTATGAAAAAACATATTATTTATGTAAAAGATCGCATATATAGAGAAAATATTTTAATTTTAATGTTGTCAAGTACATAAAGGCATATCATTTTCACAACACAAAATGGAATAATTATTCATTTAGTCATTTGTTGAAATTCACTTTTATTGTTTTAGCTTTTTATAAAATAAAACGCTCAGATATAGCTTACATACTTAGAACAAATAAAAGATACATACTATTCTAGCAGATATAATTATAGCTTCTTCTCGTAGCACGAGTAATTGTAGGTCTTTTGTATAAACACTTACACTGTCTAACATTTGCAAAACGCTTCCAAAGCTACAGCGACGAAAAGGCTTTTGAATTGCAAATTGTAAAATATAATTGTCAGTATTAATTATGGAGGCATTGTTTTACGGTTTTCTTCCTTTGGTAATGGTTTCTTGACGTTCGTTCTGTAAACGGAGTCCCAATTCATCTTAATGGGTTTAAAAACTTCAATTGAGTGTACGTTTAATTATAAATTCATTAATTACAATAAAATTTACAATTACTTTTTAACATCGCTTTTACTATCTGTATCTATACATTGTTGACAATTTTACGTTTTTTCCTCAGTGCCTTAAAGGTACTAAATAATTCGCTACCATTATATTACATGTCTTACAGTTCTGTTTTTTAAAACTAAAGAATGATTTATTTAGTGTACTTGAACTTTCGATAGGGGTCGTTGTCAAACGAGCTGTGAGTTTGCGCAATTATTTGGTAGCTTCGATAGAGCACTTCGTGAATTTTATGGTACCCATAATCACCCAACCAAGACGAATTATCGACAAATTCTGAAAGCATTGTACGCTGCTCGATAATAAAACAGAAAAGAAAACTATGTGTTTCGAAGAAAATATCATCGCTGTTGCAAGCAGTGTTGATGAAGATCCAAATTTATCAATTTGTCGAAGTTCGCAGGCAGTTGGGCTTTGTTATTTGACTATGTGAAAAATCTGAACTGGACGAGATGTGGTGCCGATAGGGCGGCTCTGCATGTCATACAGCCAAAGCAACAATCGTTTTATTGAAAGAAAAAATTGATGAAAAAAAAAGGACCTGTTGTGAGGTGATTTAACGTCTTTAGATTATTTTCTTTGGGGGTTATGTCAGATAGTTGGTCTATGTTGATAAACCAGTAATTATTTTTGCCTTGGAATCCAACATAACTCGGACCATGCATATGTAATGAGTTTAATATATTAAAACTTGATACTGAACAAGAAGAGGCAATCCTTCACATTGTTGAACATGATCCAAGACGGATATTTGTCCACTCGTCTGTTTGAAGGAATCTTCACATGAATTGTTTTTATCAATTTAACTTACAACCAGTGCAATATTTGCAGGATGGTGAGTTGGCGTTAAGGATGCAGTTTTGTAATTGAATAAATTTAAATCGGAGATTATATAAGTATGTTCTGTTCACCGATGAAGCGCAGTTCACTCTTGATGGCATAAATAATCTTAATCATAATTTTCAACATCGATTTAGCATTAATGTGTGGTATGATATGCCAAAAAATGAATTAATCGGTCCATTCATATTCGACGGTCATCTCACACGAGAAGTTTACCTAAATTTCTATAGAATCAACAAAGTCTGTTAAAAAATGTTCCACTTAATGTACGATAAAACATGTACTTACAATATGATGGAGCCCCTGCACACTACAGCCTACAAGTGAGAAATGTCTTAAACAACATCTTCCCAAACCTGTGGATTGGACGAGGTGGTCACAATTGACCAGCTAGATCACCAGAGCTTAATCCTCTGAATTATTGTTTTTGGGGGTGCGTTAAGTCTTTGGTATATGCAAGTAAAGTAGACACTAGAAATGTATTACTCGACCGGATAGTAAATAACAGTTATGTGATAATTTAGAATATGTAGAATATGTAGCTGAAATATTCACATTTCATCCTCAATTACCATGTATATATATATATATATATATATATATATATATATATATATATATATATATATATATATATATATATATATATATATATGTAGTGTAAGAATTCTTTGGACTGCGTCCAATGAGAAAACAGTGCTGAGTGTCATCAGACCCCAATTGCTGGGTTCCACAATCTCATGTGGAACACACAACAATCTGCGTCTCCACCTAAATGATCATTTTGTTGATTACTTTAGTGGGGACGGGCTCCACCCATCCCTTCCATTGGGGGGCACATGTTTCGTCTATTGATGTTCAGACTCTTCAGGGCAACCTCCAATGGAAGGGATGGGTGGGGCCCGTCCCCAGTCAAGTAATCATCAAAATGTTCATTTAGGTGGAGACGCAGATTGTTGTGTGTTCCACATGAGATTGTGGAACCCAGCGGTTGGATGTCTGATGACACTCAGCACTGTTGCCTCATTGGACCCAGTATATATATACTAGGTACGCCATCCAATGGGCGTATATACGCCATCCAATGGGACGTCGGCGAAAAATATAGGTTGTTGACTGTGGATGGGATTTTCCTATACTTGACGAGAGAGCACATGTCGAAGCCCTGAAGAGTCTAAACATCAAGAGACGAAACATGTGCTGTCCAATGGAAGGGGTGGTCCAATATAGAGTCCAATATACTTAATATCAGTCCATCGTGCTTTCGGTCTTCTTCGCTGACGTTTGCGATCAAGCGGTATCCACTCCAGGATTACCTTGGTCCATCTGTCATCCCATCGCCTCGCTGTATGGGCTGCCCATCTCCATTTCAATTGCTTTACTCTTCCAATGATGTCATACACTTTCGATTGTCCTCTGATCCATTGCAGGGCTTTCTGTCTCGTCTTGTAATACCAAGCATACATCTTTCCATTCCCCTCTGTGTTACCCAAAGTTTCTGAATTGATTACGATGTGAGTGTCCAGGTTTTACTTCCGTATGTCATAACAGACAGGACGCACTGATCGAAGACTTTTCCTTTAAGGCAATGTGGTAGTTTGCTCTTAAATACTATGTTGAGCCTGCCAATTTCCATAGCCAGCCATATTTCACACGCCGTTCCACCTCCCGGGTGGTATCCCACTATATACTGTATCCCCGGGTTTAGTTGAAATCCTTTACTCAATAAAGTGGTTCACGATCTCCAAATCCCTTTCTAAAACTGAAATTCTTCTGTCCTCAGCGAATTTACTGAACCTAACCAGACTCTTTTTCGGGTTAATTTTGATTCGCCAGCTCTTGGCAGCTCTTCTGGGTCTTGTGAAAGGAGAAAATATTATCTGCAAATCTAAGGTGGTTTAAGTTTTTAGCCTTAATCTTTACACCACTTTACTTCTTCAAGGCAAGCTGAGAAAAGGATAGGAGACAATGCGTCACCCTGCCATACACCTTGCTCTACATTAATTCCCACTTCAAGATCATCAAGGTGAATTGTCGCTGTAGCTTCATCATATATCGGTCCTAATAATTTTACTTACGCTTAGTCCACCCCCTGGCTAAGCAATGCATCCATTATGACCTGCTTTGAGATTAACTCTAAAGCGTTTTCGTAGTCGATAAAAACCAAGCACAATGGCATGGTGTATTCGTTGTGCCTTTCTATGGCCTGCTGTACAACATGGATGTGTTCCATTGTAGTGAATCCAATTCGAAATCCTGCTTGTTCTGTTGGTTTGCGTCGTTCAAGTTTCTTAATATCCTTTTAGATATTATCTTAGTGAAAACTTTGTACATTACTGATAGGAGGCTTATTGGACGGTAGTTCTTTGAATCTTCCTGTGCTCCTTTTGTATGTAAAATGATTACTTCTGCATTTTTCCGTAAGTCAGGTCCTTTTAGTTCCATAAGGTATTTTGAATATAATTCTGCCAATGTTTTATGTAAAGTTCGACCACCAGCTTTTAGCATTTCGACAGTTACACGCTCCTTTCCTGGAGCCTTGCTCTTTTTTCATCGATTCTATAGCATTGGTCACTTCCTGCGCCAGGATATCTCGTATTTGTTTTTCCGTGAGTATTGTTGTCTTTGATTGGTTCTGATCTTTATATAACTGTGAATAAAATTATCTGACAATCTTTAACATTTTCGTTCGTGTTCGGCACACTGTGCTATCCACACGCATTAAGGCATAAATTTGCGTGCTTTTCTTTCTCAGCTTCTGTTTAGCCTTATTAATTAATTCCCCTGTTTTCTTTCAAAGTTTTTTGCGCTGGCTGCATGTTGAATCGACACGTCTTCTCTCTGATACGGTTTCTTATAGTTTCGCAGAGCTCAGCGTACTCGACTTTCCCAAAAGGACTCCCTGCATTTCTCATTGTCCGTTGTTTTTTCATTAAATCAATGGTCTCACTGAAGATTTTTGTCTGTTTGAAACATTTTTGTTCTGGTGCTATTGAAGCAGCAGTTTCAAGCACATTTTTTGTAATTTCTTCATATTGGGATAATATTTCCATGTCCTCCGGATATTGTAATATAGTAAAGCGGTTAACAGTTAATCCTAACTTTTGCTCGTACCATTGGCGGTGGTTACTTCCAATATTAAAATTGTTAGGAACAGTACAATTGCAAAATATTGTTTTAACGTTGGTCATGTTGTAGTCAATTTCACTTGTGAGTCCAGATAGACTGTTCCATGTCCATTTTCTGCTGATATTTTTCCTATAGAACGAATTCATAATATAATGTTCTTGTCCTTCAGCAAAATCAACTAATCTGTCACCTCTATTGTCCCGCCTACCCCTTCCATATGGGTCAGTTACATTTTCACCAGTTCTGGTTGTTCCAATTTTGGCATTAAAATCACCCATCAGGATTTTGTACTTACATTTTTCCTTGTATAAAAGCTGAGCCACATCATAATACAATTTCTCAATTTCCTCATCGCTATTGCTTATACTTGGTGCATAAGCTGGGACGATTTGAAGCCTAAACTTTTTATTCAGCTGAATGACGCATTGGGCTAGTCGGTCAGATATACTTTCAAATTTTACTACACTGTCCTTCAGCTTTCGGTCGATGAGGAATCCAATTCCACCACATAGTCCATTCTCTGTACCTCGAGTGCAAAGTACGTGACCAGTTGAATCGAGTTTGATTAGCTCTTCGCCCTTTCTTCGTGTTTCACTTAGTCCAATAATATTCCAATGTATGTTATCAAGTTTGATCAACAGTTCTTGCAATCGGGCATCCGTTTTCATTGTCCGTATATTCATTGTAGCAATGTCAAAAATCCAATAACAGCCTGATCTAATCCGGTGATTCTTAGCACCCTCTGCCTTGGGGAAGATCTTCCCGCTGTCATAGGTAGTTGCCCATTGATCTCCGGGGAATGACGGCCGTGTTTGAGGTTGTACTGTAATATTGAAGGCATGAACCGTAATTTGTCATGCTATATATACGCTTTAAGATTTCTTAATGAAATTTTATTCACAAACATCAGGAAATGTTTGCCACTTTTTGGGTATATTTCACTTTTTTTCTTATCGCATATTTTAAATCCAAGACTAACTTGATTTTTTTAAATGATAACAGTAATTGAATTTGGCATCGTTGGAAAGAATCGTTTTCTGTATTTATCGGGGTTTGTACTATATGTTTTTTTAATAGATTTTAATTTTCTTAGCCGAGAAAATAAAGCGAGACGCTGCGACATAGCAGTTTGCCTGATACCATGATTTAAACAAAAGGATTTTCTGTTTAAAATCGTGACAGGTGATGAGAAGTAGAATTTATAGGATAACCCTATGTCCTAAACTGATATTGAATACAGAGCGTTCCCTCTCTTTCTACATTACTCTTAGATGATCGGTGCTCTTTGTTTAAACACTGTTTTCAGTCACTTCAGGACTAGAAAGGGAAAGTGATCACAGGGAACCAAATACAGCGAATAATGTGTATGTGGCTTAGCTTAGGCATAATCTGAGGTGTATATGTAGGCGTATTGTCGTGGTGAAAGAGCGCCTTCTTTTTGCCATATGGATGATTAACCTGAATTAGTCCATTAGTGAAATGTAATACTCCTTGATGATTGTCTTGTCTTTTCAGTTTGCTAAACTGTGCTGTATGAGAGATCCATCACCAAAATCCTAGAAAACAGTAAACAAAACAGATGGAACCGTTTTCGCTTTATTTGTTTTTTTCCCTTCCTATTCACTGTTGGAGTGCTGCTTCGTCTTTGGTATTTAATCGTTAATGTATTTTATACTAAGAACTGTGTTAACTGGAAAACTTAACAAACTTAAATAATCATAGAAATGTTCATTCGAATACATCTTTGGTCGATTTAAAAAACAGCACTCATCGAACGAAAAGCTTTTTCAAATACAAAACATCATGTAAAATGTAGGTAAGTAGTAGGAATCCAATGAATGAAATGAAATGAAATGAAAAATGAAAAATGAAAAATAAAATGAAAAAAAAACTTAAACTGGGAAGAGGATCTTATCTAATCAAAACAACTCAGTTTAACACTACATATATTTAATAATTAAATAACTACAAATTTTGAGACAATAAAAAAAGTATAATACAAAAAAATTTAAGCATAATACTTATAATTAACCTACTTAAATAACCATACTACAAGGTGTATGATTATTTGAACAAACATACAAAATATAAAATGTTTAACACTATACAAATACAGGTATCAGATTAATAGCAAGGGTTCCTATCTAGCTTTCTAATATAGAAATCTCAACTCTAATCAAATTTCTTTCCGCTTGGATGAATAAATGAAAAACCCGCCTATATGTAAAGAATAATAACACCATGTACACCACTGGAGAGATACGAATACTCAGGGGAATATTTTAGGGGGATAGTTTAAGTTATCTATGACATTTTATGGCTTTAACGCCGTTAAGTAGATTGTTGGGAAACTCCAGCATGGGTTATGTAGTGGAGCGAAATTCGCGTATTACAAACATCAGGTATATACAAACATTCAGGTATCACATCAATTTTATATAGACGATTTAAAATTATATGCATCAAACTATAATAATCTTCAAGGTGAAATAGATCTTGTTAAAAGTTTTAGCGATACCATCTGCATGGAGTTTGGCCGTGATAAGTTTGCAGCCGTCCATGTCCGAAAGCTTATACGTTTGGTGTAATAAAGTGGTCTGATACCTCCCTGAAAGCATTTTATCGGGAAATAAGAACTAAATTAACAAAACATCGTATGCAAGATGTTCCATCATGCGGCTATATTCATCTCGACATATAAGCGAAAGATGCTTACAGAATGTGGAAGTAATGTGGACATGAGGATTGGCTAAGATCCTATTTTCTCAACAAAAAGACTAATCTTCATAACACTACCTGTACACTGGATAGTAATTATAGTCCCCTCTCTCTAGCACAAGTAACTAACGAGGCAAGCCATATAACTCCTCAGTGCCGTATTTGAATTTGGAAAGGAAAGGAGCTTCATGGTCGCATTGGAGCTCTCCTCGATTCTGAACACAATAAGAAATACTCTGCATAATTACTCCGAACATCGGGACTTTATGGAAAAACAGATGGTTTCCTATGTGCTATTCAAGATCAGGACATATAAAAAACATATATTAGGCCAAAATGTCGATCCAAAATGTTGTTTATGTATATACACCAAAATGTTGTATATGTACCGCTTATATAGTATATAAGCGGTGGGTGTCCTGCGCTGTCTCAGAGAGACTATATGCAGAGTAATAAAAACATCGTTATAAGTGGAACCCAGAACAATTGTATATAAGTAAACTGTAAAGATTTTGTGGGATACGGCAGTGATTACTAATCGGGCGGTGGAGGCTAATCGGCCCGATATTGTTATGATGGACTCAAAGGCACCCAAAGCACTTATTATTGATAAGCGTTAGACTAGATTTGTAGCGTTAGACTAGATTTTGACCAAGACCATTGCCGAGAGAAAACGACAATATCAACCGTTAACTGTAGCACTAGCTGATATGTACCAACTCTAAGATGTCGACATTATATCAGTAGTAATATCTGCCAATGGGCTGGTAACAAATGACTGGAAAATCGCCAAAGACAAGCTTGAATTACATGATAGACATATGGTAGTCATGCAGAAGGCTCATGTACTGGGTACAGAAAATTTAGTTAGAAAAATTTTAAGCTTGAATTGATCCTCGGCTGAATGCCATTGTCTAGTACAAACATTATAGACTTGAGTCGCAAACCCCGACTACCGTGGAGATTAATTAAAATATAAGATGAACATAATAATGATAATGATGAAATATGAAGTGCGTGGAAACAATACCCACTGTATTGTCATCAATTGGAATCATTCCAAAGAGCCTGATAAAGAATATTAAAACTTTGGGCATCAACGATAATTTTTTTCGAGCCATGCATAAGCCTGTAGTTCGAACCGTTCGAATGTTTTTGGACAACAATAGGAAACCAAGAACATCCATCGTCACCAATACAACCCTGTGGCGTGAGAACATGGAAAGCGTTCCCACAGAGCTTAATCCTTTTGATATCAAAGATATCTGGGATAAGTCGAATATTCCTCTCAGAGAGACTGCGAAAGTCTTTAGGCTAAATCATAATAACAATGATATCTGCCCTTATTCCTGGAGATGTTACTTGTGCTTGTGAATCTCCTGTAACTGAAATATCCAGTAACTGAGATGTCCGGAATCTGAAATGTCCTGTGTCTGAAATGTCCGGTATCTAAATGGTCCAATTTCTGAAATGTCCGAAGTCTGAAATGTTCGGAGTCTGAAGTGTCCAGATTCTGAGATGCTCGATGTCTGAAACCCTCTAAAAAAATACCAGAAAGCAAGCCTTCTTACTGGCCAACTAGCCCTCTGAAGCCAGCTGACACATGAGCCAGCACTACCAGTAACGGTTCCTATTTTTTGAACGCTGCAACTAAACGCATTCGTTTGAAATTTCGCAATACGCCATCAAACAAATCGTGCTTGACATCGGGCATAGTCATTTAGCCAACCTTGCGCCATGTCTATGTTAGGCCGAGAACTTTTCGTACATTATGTACGTTTTTGGTTTTTTTTTTCATTCCCTAATATTAGATATAATTATACCTTCTGCTGATAACCAGAGAAATTGTAGTTATTTTATATAAACATTTACACTGTCTCATATTTTCAAAACGCTTCCAGAACTACAACATGGAAAACATCTGAATTGCAAATTGTACGATGTAATTGTGTTAGTATTAATTATGGTCACATTGTTTTATGGTTTTCCTCCTTTGGTAATGGTTAATTAATGATCGTTCTGTGAACAGGGGTTCAATTGGTCTTAATGGCTTTAAAAACTACAATTGAATGTAGGTTTAATTAAAAACTATATCGTTTTAATTACAATGGAATCTGCAATCACTCTTTAACATCACTTTCACTATCTGTTTCTGTATGGCATTTTTAATTTTTTTCATTATATTAACAGTTGCTTTTAGAAAGGTATTTGATGCTGTTACACATGTTACGAGGGTCCCTATTTATGTATCCGGAATTGATAGCAATGGTGTTGCTAGGCACCATCTGACATATACAAGGCCCATTGTAAAGTAGTGCGCATTTTCTGAGAAAAGTTGATCGGACCTGTACAAATGCTTAAAATTCTTCAAAATACTTTCCCCCTGCATCAATTGCGAAGACGTGTCTACCACGCCTGGAGGGCACCCTGAAAGTCCTCGACGGGAATGTCTCTGTCTCTCAGGAGTCTGTCTCTTGGAATGTCTCTCAGGAACGTTGTAGCATACTTTTGGATATTTTCCACGGTCTTCCAAGGCTTTCCTTTCAGCTCTCTCTTCAGTCAGGGAAACAACAAAAAGTCGCACGGAGCCAAGTCAGGACTGTAAGGGGACTGGGGGACCACCGCCGGGGTTGCTCCGGGCCAGGAAGTTGGTAACGATGAAGGACTAACGATTGTCATGGTGGAGCTTGACCGTGTCTTTGATGTCAGCACTCGCGCGCGCGACTCGGTGTTTCAATCTCTTGAGCACCTCCAGGTAAAAGACTGAGTTGACAGCTTCTCCCTGCTGTACAAACTCTAAATGGACGATTCCTCGACAATGAGGAATTAAAGACAATGAGTATCGTTTTGATGCTAGACTTGCTCATTCGCGCTTTCTTGGGGCGGGGAGATGATTTTGTGTGCCACTAGCTGCTCACCCTTTTCGATTCTGTGTCGTGCGTGAACATCCAAGATTCGTCTCTGGTTACCACAGAGTTAAAAAAGTCCGGCTCATTTTGAATCAAATCCAACAATTCTTGACAGCGCGAAACTCGAAGTTCTTTCTAATCTTCCGTCAACACTTTCTGCACAAGCTTCGCGCAGACCTTGCGCATTTGCAGATCATCGGTCACTATCCCATGTACCACAAATGTGGAACATGTGTAGGGTGTTAGCAATTTTCTGGATGTTCAATCGACGGTCGAAACGCAAAACTTCGCGCACACATCCACGTTTTCGTCGGTTCTAGTCGTTGTTGGGCGTCTAGAACGGGGTTTATCGGCGACCCCCTCCCGGCCCTCTTTGAACGCCTTGAGCCACCACCCAGTCTGTGACCTTGAAATGCAGTCGTTCTTGCAGGCCTCTTGAAGCATCTGGAATGTTTCGATTGCATTCTTTTTAAGCTTCACGCAAAACTTGATGGTGTATCACTATTCAAGCGAACGCTCCATCGCGCCATGTTATAAAGACGTACAAAAAACACTTCACGCGGAGGCACATCTTTCTACTCACACTGATCGGAGCAAATAGGCGACCGGCTGCGTTGGAAGGGCACATCCCCCACCATATTTTCCGACCAGTTTTACCGCACTGACATGGATAGTCGCGTCATAATAAAATCATGCGCATTACTTTCATAATGGACTATGTACATCGTAAAGTTTGACATTGCTGACTGTATACGTATTCAGAACGTTTTGTCATACGGACGATATTTGTGTTGTTTATGGACTTTAAAATTTCATCTCAATCAAAAAATGGAATTAGCACGTGAGAATTTTCGTGCGATGATTTACTACGACTTTATATCAATTCACTTTGACTTCTGGCAGTGAAGCAAAATCTAAAACCACTGTATATCAATGATTTAGTGAATTCAATCGTGGCCGTCGTTCACTCTCAGAGAAATTTAAAGAAGATCTTCTAAAATCGGCAATTGTGCCAGAAAACATCTAAAGTGTGCGCAAACTGATAAAATAAGATCGTCATGTGACATACCGTGATATTGAGTCATCCCTGACATACACAGGATTTTACATAACATCTACACAGGTGACGAATATTGGATTTATGGATATGAGCTCGAAACTATACAACAGTTGACTGCATGGGTCTTTCAAAATGAACCAAACCCAACAAAATTTGTTCGCCTAAGAAACACTTCGGCACAAATGGTCGCCTGTTTTTTTTGGGATAAATGGGCATATGGCTACAGTGTCACTAGAGAATCGTAAAACGGTCAGTTCTGCATTCAGTTGTATGTTGTTCGGTTGTATGTCGGAACGGTTGTATGTCATTACATACAACCGTTTATTTGCCAGAAGTCTTTGAAGAAATAAGAAAAAACAACCAGCGACGCAGGATCATTCTTCACCATGATAACACGAGCTCTCACACATCGGACCGAACAACTGAATATTTGACCTGTCAAAATATCGAATTGATGGGTTATCCACCGTAAAATCCTGATTTGGCACGCAATAATTAATTTTTGTCCCCGTCTCTGAAGAATGAACTACGTGGTCAACGATTTGGGTTTGATGCGTTCAAAATGCATGTTTTGGAGATACCTCAATCGTAATGGAAACATTGTTGTGAAAATTAGTTCAAACGCATGCAAAAGTGTATCGATCATCGCGGAGAATATTTTGAAAAAGTATTAAATCACTTTCAAGGATAAATATTTGTTTTTATTTATTATTCGGGATACATAAATAGCAACCGTCATATAATTCGCATCCAGTTTATTAAACAAAAGTTACAGTTATTAAAGTCATTATTCAACTCCGACTATGTTGACTACGTATGACGGTTCGACCATGGAATGATCGGTAAAAAGATATACGGCATCACCTGAAATTTCTACGTAATAATAATAGGCTTTTTATTATCAAATCATTGAATCTAATGGACACAGTCTGACCCGTTTTACTGAACCCATATATTAGCAAATAGTTGTTACTAGAAAGCGGATTTTTGAACGAGCTAGGTAAAGGCAGTGTTTATTAGCTGTAGGTATTAGTTCACTGCTGTTTAATCATAGTCGTACACTACACATGATCACAGAGAAAAATGAATACTAACTTTAGCTCTATCGTTGTGTTTAGTACGTTTTTCTTCTTTACAATACAAAATAAAAAAACGATTATAACTAATGTACTCACTAAAAATAGTTTAAATAAATTTATAAACATTTTATCTATATCACTATTTTCATAAGTTGAAGATGTTGACCCACACTATTGCATGAAACGATTTATTTGCTTACAACCCCGGGCTCTAGTTATTACAACAACTTAGTGTCGTGCATATATATATATATATATATATATATATATATATATATATATATATATATATATATATATATATATCTATATGCACGTCACTGAGTTGCAGTTGTATATATATGATTAATGGCTAAGAGTTAATCAAACTAAAACCAACTGGTCACGTACTCTACACCTGAGGTACGAAGAATGGACGATGTGGTGGAATTGGATTCCTCAACAATCGAAAGCTGAAAGACAATGTAGTTAAATTTGAAAGTATATCCGACAGATTAGCCCAATGCGTCATTCAGCTGAATAAAATGTTTAAGCTTCAAATCGTCCAAGCTTATGCATCAACTATAAGCCATAAAGATGAGGAAATTGAGGAATTTTATGAATATGTAGCCCAACTTTTAGACAAAAAGAATTATACGTATAAAATCCTGATGGGAGACTTTAATGCCAGAATCGGAGAAGCAAGAACTGGCTAAAATGCAACTAGCCCATATGTAAATGGTGAGTGGGACAATAGAGGTGACAGGCTCGTTGACTGGGATATATATATATATATATATATATATATATATATATATATATATATATATATATATATATATATATATATATATATATATATATCATCCTCATTATCATCATCATCATCACCATCAGCCCGTGTCGATCCACTTCAGGATGAAAGCCTCTTCAGCATGTTCCCAACTTTCACGGTCCTGGGCTTTCCTCTGCCACTTTGGTCCAATACACTTAACGATATCATCAATCCATCATGCTTTAGGGCTTCTTCGCGGACGTTTACGATCAAGCGGTATCCACTCCAGGATTGCCTTGGTCCATCTGTCATCCCATCGCCTCGCTATATCCATTCCTTGCCATCTCCGTTTCGATTGCTTTACTCTTCCAATGATGTCATAGACTTTCGTTTTTTCCATGATCCATGCGCAGGACTTTCTGCCTCGTCTTATAATGCCAAGCATACATCTTTCCATTCCCTTCTGTGCCACCCGAAGTTTTTGAATTGATTGCGATGTGAGGGTCCAAGTTTCACTTCCGTATGTCATAACGGGTAGAACCACGTACTCTACACCTGTCCTGAGCGAAGTTATTGAACATAACCTGACTCTATTTAACGTTTATTTTTAAGTCAAATGGTTCGCCAGCCCTTTGCAGTTCTTTTATGCGTCTTTGCAGCTCATCTGGGTCTTGTGAAAGGAGAACGACATCATCTGCAAATCTAAGATGGTATAAGTTTGCACCGTTGATCTTTACACCATCCTATTCCCAATCCAGTTTACCAATCCCAATCCAGTTTACGGAATACTTCTTCAAGGCCAACCGAGAAAAGAATAGGCGATATTGCGTCACCCTGCCGTACATCTCGTTCTACATTAATTCCCACTTCAAGATCATCAAGGTCAATTGTGGCTTTAGCTCCATTATATATCGATCCTAATAGGTTAACATATGCTTTATCTACCCCTTGGCTAAGCAGTGCATTCATTATTGCATGCTTTGAGATGGAGACAAATGCTTTTTCATAGTCGATAAAAGCCAAGCACAGTGGCATGGTGTATTCGTTATGCCTTTCTGTGGACTGCTGTTCAACCTAGATGTGATCCATTGTACTGAATCCACTTCTGAATCCTGCTTGTTCTCTTGCTTGTGCGTCATTCAGTTTTTTTAATATTCTTTTAGAAATTATCTTTGTTAAATATATATATATATATATATATATATATATATATATATATATATATATATATATATATATATATATATATATATATATGGGCAGAGGGGAATGGAAATATGTATGCTCGGCATTACAAGACGAAAGTCCTGCGCATGGATCAGGAAACATACAAAAGTCGTCTATGTCATCATTGGAAGAGCAAAGCAATTGAAATGGAGATGGGCAGGCCATATAGCGAGGCGATGGGACGACAGTTGGACCAAGGCAATCCTGGAGTGGATACCGCTTGATCGCAAACGTCCGCGAAGAAGACCGAAAGCACGTTGGATTGATGACATCGTTAAGTATATTGGACCCGAGTGGCAGAGGAAAGCCCATGACCGTGAAAGTTGGAAGCCTGCTGAAGAGGCCTTCATCCTGCAGTGGATCGATACAGGCTGCATATGTATATATATATATATATATATATATCGCGCGGTCCTGAGCTTTCTTCTGCCATTCGGGTCCAATATACTTGATGATGTAGTCCGTCCATTCGTCCATTCGATGGCGGTATCCATTCGAGGATTTCTTTGGTCCATCTGTCGTCTCATCGCCTGGCTATATGGCCTGTCTACATCCATTTCAATTCTTTCACCCTTCCAATGATGTCACATACCTTCGTTTGTTCTTTGATTCATATGAAGGTCTTTCTGTCCCTCTTTTTAATGCTAAGTATACACTTTTCCATTCTCCTCTATACTACCCGAAGCGTTTGAACTGATTGTGATGTGAGTGTCCATGTACCCCGGTTTCACTTGTGATAATAGACATGAAAATGTCCACCATTTGAGTCTATGCAAGCTTGCTACCTTCTAATCTATATTCCCGAACACGTTCAAACAGTCCTGATATATTTCTAATCTAGTTAGTAGCAGCTTCTCTGTAAATAAGAATCATATTGTGTTCCAATAAATCCAATTTTGCTTTTAAATGGAATTTAAATACACCTACTGATACACTCTGAAATTATTTTTTTGGCCAACCCTTTGTTGTGGAGATTATCTCACTTAGTCAATTCGACGTTGCCACTTTCATGTTTTAGCTGATGTATGTCTGATTCTTAATTTTCAAAAAATAGTTTTAACAATGTTCATTTGTTTATTTGTAGCTTATTCGTTAAATAGCAACCATTTATTATTTGTCAAAGTATGCTTTTAAACATATTTGCTTAAAATGATAATTTTTATCATAGCTATTCGATTGGCAATTTAATAGTCTTTGTATTTTTTTTAGTGGTAACCCTTAAGTTTTTGACCCTTGTTGTAAGGAACTTTTTTCTTTCAAATGGTATTAAAAATCAAATTATTGGTTAAATTTGAAAAGTTGGTTACACTTTTTGAATCCCTTGCACCTTGTATACTTATAATACTACTCCAAACATTATATTATGAAGACGGTTGAAAAGATGGTAACATATCGGGCGGATGGCATTATTTCCGTCATTTTTTATGGTGTGCAGACATATGCTCTTCTTCAAAATGATGAGCACAATGCTCAGACAACAGGTTATTGTGCACTGTTGGACAAATCTCATTATACTGAGCGTATTAAACAGTTGAAATATCGTTGATCTGAATGATGAACTTTTGGAACGGCTCGTACTATATGTGAGCACACATGAGGCTTGAATTAATTTCTTGGGACACACACATGAGGCTTGGAACATTAATTTCAAAAAATTAATGAATCAATTACTAGTTGGGAGAAAAATATTGGAAAACCTATAAACTTAATATTATTATATTGATTAGCGAATCGTGCAAAACTTAGAGAAAAGTTGAAGTGAATAAAACATTCAAGTTATTTGTTGGTGAGTTAGGGAAAATCAATGAAGTACAAAGCTGTTCTTAATAAGGCGAAACGATAATCGGCAGGCAAACTCAATTACACTAGTTGGCAGTGTCTTACACTTCAAGAGGATTTAAGAGTTTTAGAGAGGGTTAGATCCAAAGTCCAAAAAGTACGTACTCACAGAAGGAAGGGAACATTGTTTCTATTAGATTTAAGTTTTTGATTTTATTTAAAACATTTTTAATTTCTTGCAAGGGGTTTCCATGTTTAGGAAACTCAAATCATCCTAACAGGTTTTCAATTAGTTATGTCTCTGTTTGATTTTCAATCTATTGGCAAGAAAAATCGAACAAATAAACCATCTTATGGACAGTAAAACCAGAACCAAATAAACCATTTCTAACGTCAATGTAGATGGAATGTATCGCGAACTATAAACGGAACGGGATAAAAACGAAGTCCGCCAACGAAGAGAAAACTTCAAACAAAGAACAGTCCCAAGGACGCGGCGGCGATGGTGGTGGATGTGGGGGTGGTTTGTTGGTGACGCGCCCAAACATCGGCAACGCCGCAGTCCGCTCTTTCTCAGCGCCGCGCCGGGACGCTGTTCGTATCAGTTGGAACGTCGCCGTGGCGTGCAGTTTGTGACCCGGATATCGTTTGCGTCGGTGCAGCGGTTGAAGATCCGTCCGCCAGGCGCCACGCTTTCCTCCGTCTCACAAAACGACGTCGACCGGCGTCGTCCCGTGTTGTGTTTGTTTTGTTTTGTTTTTTTCGGTTGGTGCAGTTGGTGTTGTTTGGAAGCCCAAATGATGTTTAAGGATTATGTTCATTTTATTAAAAGGTAAACTATATGACTTTATAACTATATTACCTAATTTTGTTAGTTCATTATATTGAAATCGTTTGATTACACGCTAATTATTGTAGTTAACAGGTAAAGTTAACATGTAGTTAAATGTAAAATTTACCAATCATGAATCCCCATCTATAGGGCTATCCGAAAATTTGGTAGGGATTTTCCATTAGTTGCTCTTTTAACACTCGTAAACAAAAATCTCTGTTATTTTAGAAATATTTATTTACATATTATTAATTTCTGTGGTATTTACAAATAACATTTACACAGTATGTCGAAAAAATAACTTTTTAAATTGCCAAAATTATTTATTATTCAAAACACATCTCTTCCACGGCAAAACACCGCTCTGCACATTGCTGGGGAACCAATGCCAGTATAGATTTTTATGTCATTTTTCGGAATCGCCCCAATAACCCTCGTCACAGTTTCTTGTACTTGTGTGGCGCTGTCATAAAACGCTTCTTTCATGGCCAGTTTAAGTTTCGGAAAGAGGAATTAGTCACATGAAGATAAATCAGGCGAGTAGGGAGGATGTTGAAGCACACAGATTGTTGTTTTTTCGGCAAATGGTGCATTATCGTTCAACAAAAGTGACCTCCCGGCCCTCAATATTTGATCCCCACTCGAACGATTCTCTTAAATATCAGTAACATTTTTACCCTGACAAATGAATTCCCAATATATATACAATGTGAGTACGAGAATAAAAAGTGTAGCTAACTTCAATTTTGGTCCAACGTAACGGTCGGTGTTTTCGCGCGCTTTGTGGATTACGTAATGACAAGAAATTCAGTTCATCCAAACCTAACGTTGTGGTTTATAAAAACTTGCTAGTGTCTACGGAAGTATAATACCTTTAGAGTCGTAAAAATAAATCAACATTGTCTCCTCTCGTGACGTCTGGCTAAAAAAAGATCTAGGGCACCACTTCTGAAGCAGATGGTAACTGCTGATAAAAAGTGCATTGTGTACAACAAAGCGCAACAAAAAATATCCAAGGTGACCAGGGTCAGCGGTTTCAAGGACGGTGAAAACGACCTTTATCAGAAAAAATATGTATATTTGCATTTGATGGGATTGGAAGGGAGCGATGTATTTTGAGCTTTTTTCGCGCAACCGAACCATCAGCACTGACCTCTATTTTTCACAATCAGTCCACAATTAGATTACAATTAGATCACAATTAGCAGACAGGAAAGGCGACTGATGTACGAACACACGTTTCAGTTTGGACCCGACAAAATTTGTTGAGCTTCAATAGGACTGTTTTGCCGCATCCACCTTAGTCACCGGTTATCGCTCCCTCGGACTAACATCTGTTCCGCTGATCTAAAATTGTTTAAGTGGGAAATTCTAAAACGGAAGAAGAGGTGAATAACAACTTGAAGACTAATTTTTCACAAAAATACATTACCAGGTATGTAAATATGAAACTTAAATTTTTGTATAGAAAATACACGTTTAATATATGAAAATGATAAAAAATATTTTATTCGAAATATTGCCCATCACTAGCAATACATTTTTCCCACCTGTCTGATAATTTGTCGATGCCACGCCAAAAAAACTGTTGCTCTTTTGAGGCAAACCAGTCATCAAGCCATTTTCGTACATTTTCGTTAGAAGTGAAGCGCTGCTCAGCAGGGGCTGTCCCATAGATGCAGATAAGTAGTAATCGGACGGAACCAAGTCTGATGAGTAAGCTGCATGCGAAAGTATTTCCCAACTAAAGGCCTCAATCGTTTCCTTAACCAGTTTTGCTGGGTGTGTGATGGTGCATTATCATGAAGCAAAATCACTTGGTGTTGTCTTTTTTGATATTCTGGTCGTTTTCACGCAAAACTTGATTCAAATCGATCATTTGTTATCGATAGCAGTCAGTTTTAACGGTTTCGCCAGGTTTTATCAGCTCATAATAGATCACACCCTTCTGATCCCACTAAATACAGAGCATTGCCTTCCGTCTATAGCGATTTGGCGTTGCAGTCGATGTTGATGGTTCGTCTAGGGTTATCTATGGTCTTTTACGCTTAGGAGTCTCAAAATATATCCGTTTTTCATAGCCAGTTACAATTCTATGGAGAAATAACTTTCTTTTGTACCTGACGAGCAGCGTTGAACCCATTTTCCCATCTTCTGTATGTTTCCTATTGCTTTCAAACGTATAGAGACATCTTCTCGTGTCACATTTAATTGATCCGCGAGTGGTTGCGTTTGAGCGTCATTGTCATCCAACAATTCTTGCAATTCACTGTCTCCAAACTTTTTCGGTGGTCTTCCACGTTCTCTCACATCAAAATTGCCACTTTTGAATTTTTGAAACCACTCAAAGCACTGTGATTTACCAACAGCACCGTAAGCTTCACCAAGCATTCAATGCGATTCTGCAGCAGTTTTCTTTAAATGGTAACAGAAAATCAATGCTGTTCGTAAATCGTAGTTTCCAGACACATAATTCGACATGTTCAACGCTATTACAAACTATCCTGCTGTATGAAACTTGTATTGTTGTGAGTTGAAAATCTTTGTCAGATGTCAACAAGGAAATGATGCCAATAACGCGATTTGATCGTAAATACATTGACATCTAGGGCCATCTATGGGCAAATTCCGGTTTTATATTTACAGATCTAGCATAGAGCTATCATTGGCTGGGTAAGAAGTTAATCACAACGGTATTTACATAATAAACTAAATACATATTTAAATATACTATTTACGTTTCGCTTTGTCTGAAAAACATCCCTTCGAACTTTCCGGACAACTCAATAAAAAATGTTATATGCAAGTGAATTCTTCATCCCGCTTAATGTTTTTCTTATATTTTTATTGCGTGTTCAGATAATCTAATATATACTAAGCTTATTCGAAAAATGCGCGGCATATTAGAGGATACCCCAGATTTTTGAGATTATTTAACGCAATCAGCTTGTAATTCAATACATTTAGACCAACGTTTTACAAAATTTTTAATAACCTCAAAATAATGTGATTTACCCAACCAAGCCAAATAAGCAGTTGTCTCAATTTTGACCTCGTCATTTGAAATTAGTCTTCGTTCAATGAACCATTCCTTCACTCTTGGAAATAGGAAGTAATCATTTAGAGCCAAATTCGGAAAATACGGTGAATTATTTCGGAGCGTGTCATGAAGGTTTGTAGCAATAATACGGGAGGTGTCTGCAGTTGCATTGTCTTGGAGAAAAGACAGTTCTTTTTTGACTAATTATATAATAATTATGTTTTTATTCAAAAATCCAATTAATGTACTAATATGTTCAAATTAACAGCTCACTTCTTGCCCGTCGAATATGAAGGCACAGAATCCTTTAAACTGGAATCTAATTTCTTTTGTATGTCCGTTGGGGTTAAACCACATAAGACCAAAGCATTTACAAATCATTATATAACAGTTCGAACATTATAGTTTTATCAATTTTTCAAAAAATCTCATAACTTGTTAGCTTTACTCAATTACTACAAACAAGCAACTTAATGCACAGTATAGAACTATAAAAATCACTAAACAAATTATCTCAATTAATTTCTGTGTTTTCTACGTTATGCTTAATGCTTTCCTATATTTTATTTTTCCATTTTTGTTACTTTCTATACCACTCAACTTTCTACTAACTTTTGAACGTATCCTAGCCAAAATACACTATAAAAGCATTGTTTAGTCTACGTGCTATTAATACTATATATAAATATTACTATATTTAAGTTGTGTATTTTCCCCAATTTTACGCCGTCCACCACAAAACTATCTGCAAACAACAAGGAGAAACCAACAATAACGGATATTAATGACTATTGTTTTTCAAAATATGAACATTTTGCACCAATACACTTTTGCATTCTGCTATACTAATTTTCTAAATATTTATACCGTCGAGAACCTGTGGCATCTAATTTCCATAGGCTTCATCGGCCTGGCCAGTTTTTAAAAATTTACGACCACGCAATTTATTTATGACAATTGGGAACAAAACGAAATCACAAGGTGATAAATCAGGACTGTGTAAGATCAATTCATGTTTTTTTCGTTCCCCAATTCTATTGTTTGAGAGACTGCGTGAGAGCCGGGATTGTTATAATAATGGATGATACGACGATTTCAATCGTTTCTATGAAATTCATTGATGACTTTCGGCACAAAAATTATTGTATACCAATCAGTGTCGGTTATCTTAAGTCAGTAAGTCAAAGTCCCATCACCAGAAAAAAGCCGGAAAACAAATGATGCAATTATTTATTTCGATATGCTGACTGGATGAATCACATTTGTTGTTCATTCAGTCAGTCATCAAACAGTCGATTATTATTATTATACATCGAATTTATACTAAAATATCCACATGTCGACAATTGTAATATCATTCAACAAATTTGTAGTTTCTTATTTGAATCGTTTCTTCTATAGTCCGGTTCAAGATATTTCGTTGCCTTTCAGTAAAATGTTAATTGCCCCAATAAATTTCAATAAAAATATTCCCAGTTTCTTCAAAAAATAAAATATTGTTCATTTTTTTTTACACAGTTGTGGTAAGAACTCCAAGTACTCGGGAGTAACCAAGAATATTTGGGTGTCTACTGACGGTCAAGGGCACGTCTGACTATTCCGTCTGTTCCCAATATTACTGCTTTTTGCATCCATACTACTGCCCTTTTTGTGGTACCTAGTTGTTCGAGGTTCTGTATTGGGGATTTGTGGACTACACCATTAGCGCTCACCTCAAATGGAAGGATAATAACTCTATATAGGTGCCATATATCCTTGAAAAGCCAGATCTCTATATTTGCCAATTTTTTCCCTGTATGCTCAGTGTATATTTTCATCTAAAAGTACAGAGAAGTCAACTATTGTGGCTTGATTAGCTTCTTTCTGGTAGAGCACTAAATCTGGTCTATTTGCTTGCACCCTTCTGTCAGTTCGAATCTGCAAGTCCCAATATAATTTTATGTGTGGATTTTCTAGAACAGGTTTGGGAGCGTATTGATGATATAGTGTGAATGTTGTTAGTAATCCATATTTCAGACAGAGAAGTTGGTGAATAACTTTACCCATGGAATCATGTCTGGTGGGGGCCAGATAGGTGCAACCCGATATTAAATGTTGTATCAATTCATCGTCTTTATCACAGTATCTGCATTTGGAGGTTGGTATGTTTTGTTTCATGATTACTCTAACATAATTTCTCGTGGGTACAGCCTGATCCTGTATTGCCATTATAAATACTTCTGTTTCTCCAAAGAGACATTCTGAGGTTAGATAGGTACTTGTAGTCTTGGAGTCAACTTGTTCTTGATTGTTTAGAGTAGCATAGTGTTTGTTGCGCCACTTGGTTTTCATTATTTCAAATGCATTTTCTGGTTCCGGTTACGGTGGTTCGGCCAGCCGAAGAGGAGTGTAATTTTTATCCAATACTACAGCTGCTCGATGTATGGGTGAGTGTTTTCTATTAAAGTAGTTCTTTAGGCTTCGACATTCTCTTTCGTGTATCACTTCCAAACCACCCAGCCATCTACCGCCTTCCTCTCTTCGTAGATAAAGCCGCTCAATTGCAGCATTGGGATGATGCACTCTGGCTCTTGTAAATGCCCTTCGATTTTTTCTGTCTAATCTCTGCAGGTCTGTCCTTGACCATTTTAATGTCCCAAATGTGTATGGGATAGATGGGATAGCCCAAGTTTTAATAGCTATAATTTTGTTTTTTCCTGAGAGGTGTGTATTTAGTACTGCGTTAAATCTTTTTAATAATTCTATTTCAGCTTTTTCTTTATTGTCATTTTGTTTGATGTCTAGACCCTGGGTAATGCCTAGATATTTATAGTGGCCTTCTGGTTCTAATGTTTTCAGTTCTGTACCATCAGACAAAGTCAAATTTGTGGTGGAAATTATTTTTCCTTTGTCTACCTGTAGTGTCGCACATTTGTCTAGTCCGAAGTTCATAGCCATTGTTGTGCTGAATTCGCTTACTAACTCAAGCGCTCCCTTAAGTTGTTCTTTCCCTTTGATATACAGCTTTAAGTCATCCATATAGAATAGATGTGTTATGGTTGTATTTTTATTCAGGGTGTAACCATATTGGGTGTTTGTTAACATTGATCTCCACAAATTTAACGCCATACAGAACCACAAGGGGCTAAGGCTATCCCCTTGAAAAATTCCCCTGCATATTGGAATTTCTTTCGTTAAGTAATATTCAGATATTCCCTTGACTAATATGGAAGTGCGCCATGTGTTCATAAGATACTCGAGCCGTCGACACAGAGTTGGGTGGATTCCGTATAAGTGAAGTATGCTGCTCAGCCATGAATGTGGGACTAACTCAAAAGCCTTCTGATAGTCAATCCACGCGGTAGATATCTTTCTTTGCTTAAACTTTGCCTGGCGAGTAACGATGTTGTCGATTACTAAAGTTTCCTTGCATCCTCTTGAACGTTGTTTACATCCGTTTTGCTTCCATGCGAGGATTTTGTTGATCTTAAGATCTTCATTAATTTATATACTTAATATAGATGTTAGGATTTTATATAGAGATGGAAGGCAAGTTATCGGTCTAAAATTGTTTGCTGCAGATAAGTCACCTTTCTTCGGGAGCATATACGTGATTCCTTTCGTGAAATTTGTAAGTATCTTTGTTGGATCTTGTATAGAATCTTCAAGCAACGTTGCAAGTCGATTATGGCAGTTTGTCAAATTAAATTATTATTATATATTATGTATTACTAAAACATTGTTTGTTTGTTTATTTTGAATTTATAAGTACAATAAAAATACATTTATCTGTTAGTACAATAAAAAATATAACTTAAATTTAATTATATATTTAATTCGGTTTCACTCTCACTGTCACTTTAATTTACATTAATAAAAAGTGGTTCTATATTATTAGTAAATGATACATAGGAACCATCTATTTTAATAACATGGTTAATCGAATTTATTTAACTTTCTTTAGGAATACTATCTACAACCTTTCTAATTAATGTTGCAGCACTTGCACTTAGAGTCGGATAAATGTTTTCTGCCCTAAGGGTACGCACACAAAGAAAGCAGGTTAGCCAGCGCCTATTTTCGGCGCTGAATACCGGTGCCAGTTATCCCGCTGATACGTACATTACCATTATTGCATCATTTCATTAAATAACGCTGGTTATCTGCGAGTAAAACAAAACAGATTTCATGAAGGCAAGATGTCCAGTTCATCCTCCGATGAAGAATTTGTGTAGATAAACATAAAAATATATACAAATAGCGGCCTTAGACCTCCATTAACATATTCCGAAATAATAAAATTCACATCCGGCGCCGAAAATAAGCGACCACGAATTAAAAATTCATTCCGGTAAAATTGTCGGTGCCGGTTCACGTTTGTTTACAAGTTCCGACAAGCTTTGTTTATGTTCACCATCATTTAAAACCTAAGTAAATAATCGGCTTTTATAGGTGCCGACTACCAGTAAGTAGGAAACTTGCTTTCTTTGTGTGTGCACCCTAACATTGGATTTTACCTGTTATGCTCAACTGGATTAAAAATGCAGTAATACGGGGGAAGGCGTAAATCCGTATGTCCCATATCGGCAGAAATGGTATCACATCCATATTCCTTTTTAATATTAAATGTCTTTAATATTTCTAGAAGATCACAATTTTATATGTATTTTCGAAGAATATATCATTTTTAACATTCAGTTCTGAATTGTTTATTGTGTTATTTGCATTAGGGACTTTTTTTTTGGCGGTTATGATAACTAGCATTGTCCTTAGGCACATTGGGCAAAAGGCTATTTATAAACCAATCTTCAAAAAGTTCTCCAGTAGCGTCGTTATGGTAGTCCAAAAATGAATGTTTAATATTTTTGGAGGACAACCGTAAACAATTTGGAACCCATCCATCATCGGAACCAGTATGTAAAATTGTAATTCTTTTTCCCTTGTTTGCTGGGGCATTTTCTTGATGTATCTACCCATCCTTTTGCTGGCGTCTCATTTGTATCGAACCATGTTTCATCAAGATAGATAATGGGACGATTTTCTAATTTGTATTTTTTTCAGTAGTCAAACCGGCACCGTCGCAATCGTTCCATTAATATTTTGATTGATTCCGTTAATATTTGTCTTTTATTAATGGTTTGATATGCAAAACCCGTTAGAGATAATATTCTCCGGGGGCTAGTTCTGCTGCAAAGAATGTTGGTTTCATCTTTTCTATTGCACTATTGCAGTGAATGCAATGCAGACACAGTTTGCTCTTCATACATAGCATAAATTTTGCTTCGAATTAAGTCTTTGTCACTTTCGTCAACACATTTACTTTTACCAGAACCACTACGAACTTTTTTGGCTTTAATTGGCTTTAATTTTAAAATTTGCACTACCGGAGGCACAATTATTATTATCTTGCCAAGAACGCCACATTTTTAACACGCTTGGAATAACAAAAAATCGAAATTATAGAACTGCACACTTTAAGAAAATAGTATGAACTAAACTAAAATATTTCGAAACTGCTAAACCAGGTATAAAATTAATTTTAACTTTTTACCTGTTGTTTTATTAGACCCGGTTCTGTTTTTGTTTCATGGAACTTTGCCGGGTTTCGTTACGACAGGGGTTGTTAACAGATAATTGCAGCCATTCGATCAGCGGTATATCTTGAACCGCACTATACTTGCAACACTTGACGCCAGCCTTTTTTTTAAACTTCAATTCATAACAAAGTTATTGTATTTGCTACATATCATTGTCTAAGAATGCCTTAATATAACTGTTATATCCTTTCTATTTCAATATCGATTTTTCTTGTAAAACAGGTATTGATTGTACTTTCATAGTTAAATTGTACCAACTAAAAAACATGAGGGTGATTTTGAATTCAAATATTCTTCGAGTACAGTTTTGATATTTGTGGCACCAGGAATTTTTTTCCATAAACAAAATATTTCATCAATCTGAAAAGATTGTAATTTGAATGTGCAGCGTCAGAAGAATACGGTGGGCGAGGATTATTATTATTTTTTTGGGTTATTATGCTTCAAAATAACACCTCTTCGATTAGTCAGTCTGGACGTTTTTGAATTAAATCCATGTTTAATTCATCAAGCTGAGCACAATAATATACAACACTATGAAGAATCAGAACTTCATAGTGAATAGTTCCTGTAAAATGCCACCATAGTGATAGTAATACCTTCTTAGGGTGAAGACCTGGTTTTACAGTGGACAAATGTACTTATCTTGGTACTATTGTGGTATAGAATCCACTTTTTATCTGCAGTAACATTTTGCTGAAGAAAAAATTATTGCCTAACTTGGGCAAAAGTGCACTGCAGATTTGAGGTTGAGGTTGAATTTTGTTGACAAGTTTTAAACAACGATGTACTATTGACTATATAAATGTTAATTCCTGGATGGTTTCTCTGGAATCAGCTTCAATTTCAGCCATCAACAAATATTTTTTAAACTCAATAGGTCTTCCAGATTTTATACTTTGAAAAAGATTGAAATCGCCGTTTTTAATTTTTTAAAACCAACGCTAACATGTTCTGCTATCCAAGGTATTAGGATAAAGAGCATTAATAACATTTGTGGCGTTATGCTTTCGTTGGCGTTTATGTATAGTTATGCTTCGAAACTCATATAGCATTATATACATTTCTTCCTTTCATATAGGGTTCACCTAATGATATTCAAAATGTAACAATAGCCACACTAAATATCAGCATATTAAACCTCCAGTGGTCGCGTGTAACTAAGTTACATTAACTACAGGTTACTACAGGTGTACTAAGTTACAGTAACTAGGTTAAAAAAATAAATATACATTGATAGTGTTTTTAATATTTCTAAATATTGATAAGAATGTATAAAGAATTAGAGTGTATTTACAATGTTTTTTTGTAAACAGCATTTGACAGAAGAATATTAATAGATAATAATAATAATAAAACGTATTAAATGAAACTAGACTACTAAATACATACGTCACAAATATCAACACAGTGAGCAGGGCATACCCAATTCTGGCATTTAGAGCAGGATCTTCTTGTCGTTTTATTTTTAGAACGGGCACAGATCTGACACCTTTCCCTTGAATCGCATGGTCTGTTTTCTTGTTGATTACATTTTGGTATATCTGCCTTGAGTAATAGTGCACCTCTTTTCCTAATTTCGACTGACACCTGAGGAATTTGCCTAAGGTCTAATCAAATCCCAAAATAGATTTGATCAATTCGCCTCTTTTATTTTTTTTGTAATCATTATTCGCCGAGAATATGCACATCGCATTTATTCCTGACAAATTTTAAAGGTCAAAGAATACTACAGCAGGCCACCTTCTTGTATTCCTGGCAACGGAATAATTAACACAAAGTTGGTCAACGATATCAACTCCAACTTTTGAATGATTATAAAAAGTAGCTATATCAGGTGTTCTTTTTTCGCAAATAGATACGTGTATAGAATTACCCTCATACAATGGAGTTTTCGAAATTGTTGCTTTAATTTTCCTTTGAGTGTATGATACGACAATCTTATTTTTTTTTGAAACCGAAAAAACTGAGGTATTTAGTTTTTTGTTTTTTTTGCTTTTGTTCTTCCTTGGGGTTCCCACATAAGTGATTTTTCTTCAAGCAGTACTTCCACCAGAGAAATGCTGGAAAACCTATTATCTCCCATTAGATCTGTTAGATCCATAAATTGGTTTGACTAGACGGAGGACGACATCTTTTGATGCGTTGATGAATAAATATGCCCTGGTTCCTGTTTTCCACAATCAACTTCTAAATTTATGATGTACATCATCGTAGAATCCACTAGTGCAAATACCTTTATCCCATATTTGGCAAGTTGGTTTGCTGGCGAAATGAACACTTCCCTCTAAAACGAAGAAATTGTTCATCTATTGTGAGATATCTCTTTGGTGTATAATGGAGTTGGAACTTAATTAATAAATTAATCTAAAATTTTCCGAACAGGAACCTGGATTATTCCTAAGAAAGCTCTAATATCAGTTTTACGAGTCAGTTGGACGAACATCACTTTCTCTAGAGAAATTCTCCTTTATTTTGCGAATATAGAGATTTGAACAAAAAGTTCATCCATTCCTGTTTTAGCATCTTTAATTCCATCTTTAGGCCCCGGTATGTGGCTTATGATATTGTGTGAACGAACTTTCACAATTTTTCGCGGTGGTTTTTTACTCCACTTAGATGTTCTATCACTTCCTCCAAATACATCTGAATCACTGGCCTGACCACTCTCTTCATTATCATTTGCTTCCTATTATGTCTTTTAATTATGATTAGCTTCTAAATTATTCTAGTCACTGTTACTAAGGTCACTATAGCTATCAAGAGGCTCATCTTCTACATTTTCCTGCCGCTATCAGCCACTGTTTCTGGATAGAGGGATCTGAACTCCGCTATAATGGAAATTACAATAATGTCTGCCCCTGTAATATAAGGTCGAAGCTGCCGAAACAAATAAATGAATAAAATTTACTTTTGTATGGGCTACCCTTGAAAGAGTAGTCTTCAAAATATAAATTTGCACAAATCTAGAATTAAAAGTTACAGCAAAGGTCACAAATTAAATTTCACAAAATAACAATTAAATACAATTAAAATGATGTTGTAAGACTAGAAACGTACACATTGTTCACAAATTACAGAAGAAGACAAAAATAAAAGTACTTATATGAAATGCCGCGAGGAGGATTCATCCACTCAATGCAAAGTGTCACTGAACATCAATGTGGCCAAACACCAATTGACGGATGTCTTCAGACTGGAACCTCTGAACTCAGTTCTCCCTCGCAGACTCTTGACGCTCTAACCTCATCGCCTCCAAAACAAATACACAGTAGCAAGTTATATAGGTGTGGATGACCATTGTCATCAACGCGATCACTCGAGGGTTAACTAAAATATAGGTATGTGATCAGACAAGGAATACAGGACAACTAAATATTTAACAATACCAATAGAAAGAGGGGAATCATATAAGTTTAAAGAAGTGGAACATTCTGATATCTGGGCAGAGTTTTTACCGAGCACAAGGGAAGAAATACAAGAAAGGATAATGACAGGAAACGGAAGGGTTCTCTCCCTTAAAGGATTATTCCATAGTATTATGGTATCTCGCAATCTAAAGATAAGAATTTATAAAACAGTTATAAAGCCAATGGTTACATTTGCAAGTGAGCTTTAAACACTGAGAGTGACAGAGGATATAATTTTGGGAGTAGAGAAGAAAAGACGCTAAGGAAGATATTTGGAGGTAGAAGAGTTGAAGATAGGAGTTGAAAGAACGTTTTTAATCAATTAGACATCATAGGAATTGAAATGCCTAGGACATCTTTTTAGAATACAGGAGGATCGAATCCCAAAACATTTCTAAAAAGTAGCATAGGAGGCAAGAGAATTGGAGAAGGGGACCGAGATCAAGATGGAGGGAAGATTGAAAAGATTAATCGAAAAATTCGACTGTACCTGTTCATGTTGTACATGTTGATGTGAAATACACGACATGAGCTCATAGTGAGCTCATGACATGAGCTCATCATGGCAGTTCGTGAGAGTGTGGCCGAGAATCCAAGCTCGATTCGTCATGGTGCACAAGGAATTGGACATTTCAAGAGCCACTCTTTGCCGTATTCTGACTAAAGATTTGTATTTCCATTCTTACACAGTACAATTGACTCAACAACTTCTGCCAACAGATCATGCACAGCGAAGAGAGTTCGCCAATTAGATCACTGGATAATAGGAAGTGAATGCCAATTTTATGGATAAAATCATCTTCAGCGACGAGGCCAATTTTTACCTCGATGACTTCACTAATAGGCACAATTGCCGCATTAGGGACTCAATGTCTGGAGGAATCAATAAAATATTTTTCTTTGAAAACGAGGCAGGTAATGTATTAACGGTAAATGGCGAACATTATCGTAACATGATAACTCAGTTCTTTGCTCCTCAATTGGAAGATATTGCTGCTGAAGGCATGTGGTTTCAGTAGGACGATGCCTTTTGCCATACCGCCCCTGAAGCTAAAAAGCGGTTAATTTGCGTCGCAGAAGACCGTTACGTATTCCCA
Organism: Cosmopolites sordidus; assembly: GCA_031761425.1. Taxonomy (NCBI): domain Eukaryota; kingdom Metazoa; phylum Arthropoda; class Insecta; order Coleoptera; family Curculionidae; genus Cosmopolites; species Cosmopolites sordidus. The sequence goes on along the minus strand of JARFXV010001036.1, from coordinate 55,283 downwards.
AACGAACCCTTCAACAAAAAATTCAAGATTGCAAAGGGCTCGAGAAATGGAGGATCATAGTCCTGACTGGAATAACATGATGTTCTCCGAAGCGACGAGAATTGGCTTGGTTTCTGATTCACAAAGAATATTAGTTTGGAGAGCTACAGGTCGACAAGCCCGATTAGAAACAGCTTAACCACGTGTTCCATTTGAAAGTAGGAGCGTGATGTTTTGGGGTGGTATTATGAGGGGTACACGGACACCTCTACTTATCTTGGAGAGAAGAGTCACTGGCGCTGTGTACATCGAAGAAGTTTTTAATCTTGTTTTTGTAATCTTGTAATCTTGTGTTTCTTGAAAATGAGGGAATGGCCAAGTTAGAGTGGCCAGCAAATTCCCCTGACGTGAATGTCATTGAACATGCTTTGGACATTCTGAAAGCACGCATCAAGAAATGAAATAATCCTCCTCTTAGCCCCCCTAGAAATAAATGATGCTGCTTGTAAAGAATGGGAGAGAATTCCACAAGCCCAAATTAATCATTTAATCGACATCACGCAAAATCACCTACAAACATGCTTACAGACCCATGGAGAAACTACTACTTATTAGTTTCATTGAAAGTTGTTCTTTTTTTATTTTTTTAATTACTTTCGAAGTCAATTGGTACATTGTAATTTTTTGACTCTAAAATAATAAATAAATTTTAGATACCTTGGACATTTAGTATCAAGTTTTATTTGGTACCAGTCATAATAAAATGATGAATACGTAAACGAGTAAAAAAAAACTTAATATCAATAAAAAAGTTAAATGTGTAAATATTCCAAACTTTTAGACATATGTATATATCACTCAGTAAATGGAAGTATCTTTAAGATTTGAAAGAAATTACATTTCTTATTGGTACTCCTATTATGTTAAATACTTTATAATTTTGCTAGCATACCATAATGCGTTAACAATATTTTAGTTAAATCATCTGTTTAACAATTACGTACAAATAAAGAACATTTAATTTGATCTCCATTTTTTAATCGTGTTCTATGAAAATAAAACTGGAGCTGTATAACGTTTCCAATTGAATTTGTAACATTAGAGTTTGACACAACCTCCCTTACCTTTTTTGTCTGCTACCGCTCCTCTTTCGGGTTTATTTTCGTTCGTGTACTCGTTATCGATCATGATTCGTCTTAAATTGGGCAGACTGTTATGCCAGTGTATCTCTATAAATAGCTACGTAAATAAAAACGAAGTTGTTCTTTTAAGTTGTTGGAATATTTTGTTTTAATATTACTTCACTGGTGTATATTTTGGGCAACTAAAATAGTTTTAGTGGTTTTCTTTAGAATTTTATTGTGGGTGTTTTTATAGTTTGGGAGGCTTTGTCATAGAGTACACAATATTATTGAGGAAATGTTTGTCTCTATGTTTAGACTTGTGCAAACAAATATATCCTAAGATATCTTTAGCATTTAGATATCTGTTAACCGCTAACTCTACACAAATAATTTTAATATTTGACATGGTGATGCACCATAACAAATAACAACATCTAAAGAATAATGAAGTATTCTTCTATTCTTTCGCGCTATGTGAATATACCTCACTTATTTATTTTTGATAAAGAGGATCCCGTTTTACAATAAGAAGCAAACCTATTGTTAATTGTCAACAAATAATCCACTTTCACGCATATCTGATGAACCACTACATCCTCAGATTATTATTTGTGTTTGATGGAGTGTAGCCGATACTGTCCTTGATTTGTAGACTGTGGCTAAGATTTGGTAAATTGTTTCCCAGTAGCGATGATATGATGTTGAAATCATCGGTATTTAAAATGTTATATGACTTTTTATTCTATGGTTTGGCCATTTTTATTTATTTCATTATTTTCATTGTGGTATTTGAACATCATATTGGTACCATGCCATTTTTATTATATTCTTAATACTCTTTTTATTTGATTTTCATTTACTCTTTGCTACTTCTAAGAAAATTAATAAATGGATACAACAAAATATGGCTGCAATTATACGATATGTCTAAATAATTTTTTTCTTTAGAGATAAGGCAGGTTCAAGATCTGATGTGTATTCGATGCGAGTTTGAACTCCATAGAGTCACTTGATGGTCCATAGCAATTATTTTCGTGAACTGGGGTTAGGTGCACTCTGTTTGAGACTTGGGCACACAAAACTTTAACAGGCATATAATAATAATAAAGCAGCTTTGCAGGCCTTAAGAACCCATGGCTTCGACTTTCTTTACTATTCCTCTCGATTTTATTCTGTTCATGGCTGCATCCCACCATCCTCCTACCCTTGCAGAAATCTTCCTTGCATGCCTCCAATCACTTCTTTCTTTGTCATCTTCTTTTTCTTCTTCGTCCTCCTCTTGATAATGCTTGTTTTGCCCATCTACTGTCTGGCATGTTTAACACATGACCCAAACACCGCAATCTGGAAGGCCTAACTATCTGGCTTATAGGTGGTTTTCCATATAGAAGCTTAATTTCTGCATTAGTTCTTCTTCTCCGTATTGTTTCTTATACTTTTACTCCACAAAATATCTTCCTCAGTACTCTTCGCTCTCAGATATTCAATTTTTCTTTTTGTCTTTTGTTCAATACCCAACATTCACAACCATATAGTACCGTGGGTTGAATAACTGTTTTATATTACGTTTTAGATCTCTAAGTATGTTGTGTAACGATCCCACAGTTTTACTTCCCCTGCCATCCTTTTTTCAATTTCCTTTCTTTCATCGCCTTCGCTAGTTATGGTAACACATAGATACACAAATTCTTTGACTGTTTTAAATTTATACTGTTTTTTTTTCGTTCTAATCATAATTTGTTCTCCATCCTCTAATGTCCTCCCATTTCAAGGAATTTTGTTTTATTTTCATTAATGAGCAAGCGATATTCTTACCCTTTTTTTCAAACAGTCTAAAAATTCTTGCTAGCTCTGTTGTTGTTCTCAACATGAGTACCACGTCGTCTGCATATGCAAGTATTTGGCTTTTGTTATTGTAAATTGTTCATCCTGCTCTTATTCCTCTTTCTCGGAGTATTATCTCTAGCACAGCATTAAAAAGTACTATAGATATGGGATCCCCTTGCTTCAATTCCTTTCTTACTTCGATTTTTTCTGTGGAAAGGCGCTTCTCCACCCCCACTCTGTTTTCCATTTTCCTTTTTCCTGTTATCAATTGGATGGTCTTCTACGGAACTTGGACCACTTTCAATGCTCGTCCAAATCTCCCACATTCGTTTTGTTAAACCTTGGGGTTCGTAATAAACTGGTAGCTTCTGGTGTCCGTACCGATAACTGAAATTGTCGCCTGAGAAATCCTCGTATCCAGTCTTTGAATGCAATTTTGTTCTGGCTTTAATTATCTGGTATGTTAGTCTTCTTGGTTGCTACAGCATAATCATAACCCAAACGTGTAGTCGTGCAATGTCATGATGAAATACAAGGCCTTGCCTGTTTGCTAATTCTGGTCGTTTTCCATCAATTGCTGCGTTCAGCGGATCTAATTGTGATCAGTAGAAGTCGTTGATGATAGTTTGGTTGAACGGAAGAAGCTCAAATTGTATGGGTCCTTTCCAATCTCATCAAATGCAAAGCATAATTTAACATCTCTAAAACCGCTGACCCTCGCAACCTCTATAACTGTTTTCGTTGCATGTTGTTATATATTTGTCATCACCAGTTACCCATCGTCACAGGAATGGAACCTCAGAATTTTGTTTCAGCCATAGATCGCACGAAGAGGTTTGTTCCAGCAGATTTTGCTCACTTAGATCGTGAAGGACCCACACATCGTATCGGCAGATGTACCCATTTTTTATCGAATGGTCGATTTGACATTATTTAACATATCTGCTATCTCAAGGACCATGATACGTGGACCTTTGACTATTATGGCCTTTATTTCCTCGATCAATGCCTGAAGGACGGCCAGAGTATCCCCCCAACCCAACCAAACAACTTTTGTACCAGAATTTCCCAAACAGAACCCACTCCATAAAGGGAACAAATCTTGTTTTTTGTTTCAACAGCGTTTTTTCTATTTTTGAAATAAAAAACCATAATATGACGTAAATGTAAGTCATCGATTGATATTTTCAATTTGAAGCAACTTGAGTAACTGAAGGCAAATCAAAACGAATCTGAACGTAAACGTTGTAAACACCACAGGAATTACTAATATGTAAATTAATATTACTAATCCAATATAGATGTTTGTTTACAAGCGTTAAAAGAACACTAATGAAAAATCCGTATGAACTTTCCGGATAACCCGATAATTTAAATATGTTCTGATCATATTAAGGGGTAACATCACTCTAAATTTTTCAAAAAATTGATTTTTTTTATTAGCTTATAAAACTATTTCAACCTTTTATAATATGGGGCAAAAATGTTCTTTCCTTGAAATTTTACGCTTTTTCCTAAGCGTGTCGGACAACTCCGAAACGACACCTGCATCAAATAAATACCTGCTGGGAAGGTACAGGTTAGGAATAGTGCATTACAAGATATATTTTGACCGAATGGCTACAATAAACTCTTAGAACCCGTGCCGGAATGAAACCCGGCAAAGTTGCAAGAAACGTAAACAGGGCCGGGCCTAATAAAATAATAGGTAAAAAGATAAAATTAATTTTATACCTGGTTTATTAGTTTCGAAATATTACAGTTTTTTTCACATTATTTTCTTAAAGAGTGCAGTTCAATAAAGCATTTATTGCTCGATGCTAAGCAAATTGTTAAAAATATGTACGTTTCTTTGTTGAATAGGGGGCTTAATGTAAATGCAGCCGCAGCAGAAACGTCTTCATTAACGAAAACTCTGTTGTCTACAGTTAAAGATACTGTGACTAAGCCAATTAAAGCAAAAAAAGTCCGTAGTAATTCTGGTACAAGCAAATTTGTTGCCAAAAGCGACAACGATTTAATTCGAAGCAAAATTTATGCTATGTATGAAGAGCAAACTGTGCCTACATTATATTCATTGTAACAGCGACTAAGGAAAGATGAAACCAACATTCTTTCTCTCAACAACATCTCAAATGGCTTTTACATTACAAATATTAATGGAATCACGATTGCGACTATGGCGGTTTGACTACTTAAACTCTATAAAAAGTACATATTAGAAAATCGTCCCCTTATCTACCTTGATGAAACATGGTTCGATGCACATGAGACGCCAGCAAAAGGATGGGTAGATACATCAAGAAAATGCCAAACCAAAGTCCCAGCGAACAAGGGAAAAAGAATTAAAATTTTACATGCTGGTTCCGAGGATGGATGGGTTCCCAATTGAATTCGGTTCTCCTCCAAAAATATTAAACACTCATCTTTGGACTACCATGACGATACCACAGCAGAACTTTTTGAAGATTGTTTTATAAATAGCGTTTTGTCCAATGTGCCCTACAATGTAATTGTAATCGACAATGCTAGTTATCATAACCGGCAAAAAAGTTCCTAATGCAAATAATACTAAATTGGAAATTCAGAGCTATATGTTAAAAAACGATATATACTTCGAAGATACATATTAAAAATGTAATCTAGGAATATTAAAGACATTTACTATTAAAAGGAATATGTATGTGACACTATTGCTGTGTTACTGTATTACTGTATTTTTAATCCAATGTAAAATCCAATGTTAGAGCAGAAAACATTTATCCGACTATAAGTGCAAGTGCTGCAACATTAATTAGAAAGGTTGTAGATAGTATTCCCAAAAAAAGTTGGATTAATTCGATTAACCATGTTATTAAAATAGAAGATTCATATTATCATTTATTAATAATATAGAACCACTTATTATTGATGTAGATCAAAGTGACAGTGACAGCGAAACCGAATTAAATGTATAATTAAATTTAAGTTATAATTTTTATTGTACTAATAAATTCAAAATACACAAACCAATAAACATTATTTTAGTCGTACATAATAATCATAATTTAACAATATTTTATTTTTCCCAAAATTATTCAGAGGTTTAACCACTCTGACCGGCTCTGGCACCTTTTAAGAAATTTTTATTGAGATTTATTGGGGCAATTAACATTTTGCCACGAACTGCGATTTTTGCACGGCAACGAAATATCTTGAAACGGGCTATATAGCTCTAATGTTTTACCTTATGATTTCTAACTTATCTAATACACAACAGATGTCGTTAAAAGAAAAAATTAGTTATCATTAGTATAACGCCAATACATGTCCAAAAAAAACCATTTCCTCGCTTGAAATCACGGTTTTTGGGTGTAGTGCTAATTTTTAACAGTTTATTTGTAATCCCAGAGTAGTTGCAAGTTACAATGAGTGACGCAAATGTGTACCAGGGCAGGAAAGATACAAAAAAATCATTTCAAACGCGGCATCGGAGCGGCATGACTCCTTTCGAGGCCGACTCGAAAGGAGTCAGTGTTTCTTCCAAGAAATTAAAAGTTTCTGATGAAGATTTAGATATTCATTATGAAATCGGCAATAGAATTATAATTTTTTTACCGTTTTCTCTGTTATTTCGCAACACGTGAAGTGTAAAACGTGCGGTTCAGTCATCACGTTTCATGAACGAAGTCCTCGAGGCTTAAGCCTCAAAATAGTTATCGCTTATTCAAAATATCCAGAAGTTGTCATTTCGAGTAGTAAATTTATACGAAATGTGTATAATTAATCGTCGAATCGTGCTAGCAATGCGACTACTAGGAATAGGGCTAAATGGAATAATAAAGTTTTGTGGGTAGAATTACCATGACCGATTTTTCAATCTTTTTACGATAAAATAATAGATTTGATTTCGATACACACTCAACAGTACAAGATGCTAATATGAAGCAAGGCAGTGCAAGAAGAGAAAAAGAAAAGTGAAGAAAATGGACAATCTGAAGGGATAAATATTTTTGGTGATGATTCATGGAGGAAACGCGGATTTTCGTTGCTTTTCGAAATCGCATTGATTGGACGGTTTACAGGCAAAATTGTTGATATTGAAGTAAAGTCAAAGTAATGGTGGTCCTGGACTACTTGAAAAATAAATTGGAAACAACTGAGTATGAAGAATGGGAAGAAACACAGGCCGATGAATGTCAAGGCTCATCTGGTAAGATGGAGGTAGATGCTGTCGTCGAGATGTTCGTACGGTCCAAACCTTTGCACGCCCTCGAATACGCACTAACTACGTTAGTGATGGTGATACTAAAACTTACAAAGGCATAATGAATAGAAATCCGTACGAAAATTTTAGAATACAAAAGAAATAGTGTATTGATCACGTACAAAAGAGAAAAGGCTCTCGATTAAAAAATTAAAAAAAAAATGTGCATGGCCTCGGAGGAAAAGGTAAATAAACTGGCAAACGAACTGGTCAATTGACAATTTATTATGGCTTGGAAAGACGTTGGAATCCGAACTTCTTTGAAAATATGAAAAATGAAATCTGGTCGACCTTATTTCATAAGTATTCAACCGATGAAAATCCGCAGCACGAGAAGTGCTCAAAGTCTTGGTGTGACTGGAAGAAGACGCAAGCAGCGGATCCCTTGAACACTTTCCACCATAAACTACTGCTTTCTAAGGAAGTTTTTAAAGCCATTTTACCGATTTATAAGTACCTGAGCCGAGACGAGTTGATAAAGGGAAGGAGGCTACACGAAAAATAGCAGCAAGTTTCAATGCTGCTGTTTGGAAATTGGTTTCAAAATTTTATTCAACTGGCAAAAAAGTTTTGAATATAGCGACTGATATTGCCGTGTACACTTTTAATGATGGTCTGACTAATATTCTTCGAATTATCAAAATTTTCGAAATGGATATTGGCGTCTAATTATACACTTTTTGTCTAGAAGTCGATGCTAAGCGGATGAAGCACGCTGTGATGTCTTTGACAGATGCAACAAAAGAGGCACGCTCTAAAGCTGGGTCCACATCAATACAATTTTGCGCATGTGTTGAATTTATTGGAACAATTTGTTTGAATTATCTGGTGGACAACAGATGATTCATGTGCGCTTAACATAAGTTTAACATTGCAACAACAATTTAACAACAGGGGAAGAAAATTTAAAAATAGGACGGCAGCTTTATTGTTCTGGGATAGCAGATTAATACTAAACATTTTTAAACAATCGGATTTTTAATATTTTCATGTCTATAACACATTTCAAAATTTTTAAACGTGTTTTTTCCCGAAACATAATCGGAATTTTCGATAAGTTAATTAAAACCATTATTTATTAACAAATAATTGCCCTGTATTCTGGAAAATATAATGTTTTTTATTTAGATACTCGCTAATCACACAAAAATTAATATCTTCAAGATCCCGTACGTATTTCACTAGTTTTAAACATGTAGATTAAGTAAATTTTTTCCCAAATTCTAATTTGCACCCGTTACACTGCATGTTGCAGAGTGCCTTAAATTCGACATGTCTCGTGAGAATGGCTCCAGTGTCGCCATTTTTTAATATTTTTTGATAATAATGTTTGTATTTTATTTAAATATATGTCTAATAACTTCCTGAAATATTATTATCTTATTACCGTTTCGTCTATCCAAAAAAAAAATTGTCAAAAAAGCCATTTTTAAGCCAGTGTTACTCCTTAAACTCAGATTAGATGTAAACAGCGGCGGTTTGTGAGGGATAAAATACGTGGAGCACGTATAACCAAATTTTAAAATGGGGATAGGGAAATGCGTCGCAACCAAAAATTTTACATTTCGTAGTATCATACACACTCTTTGTTGTGTAGAAATACGAGTGTAACTGTCAGACATCAAATTTTTATTTCATTTTTTATTTTTAGGTGGGGCACGTGCCCTTATGTGCCAACCGCTACTGTATGTAAAAATATGGCTACGCTATGAGTCCTCCGTAGCAACATCAAACCACCATTTTTATGGGTCAAATATCATGTATATCCGTAATTAAGAATATTTGCTTATTGCTTTCTCAATTATTTGTTAACCTTATATTTTCACTTTAATTTTTATCAAAACCAGACAATTTTACAGATACATTTGATAATTAGAGATATTAAAAAAAATAACCCTTACCCTCTGTAAGCGATTGCGGAAGCTCTTCAATCAGCTCCCCTAGTGAATAATTACAATGCTGATTCCCTGATGCAACTGAAATGGAATTATTACTTTTAAGATAATTAAGGTTGATTATTTTCTCTATTTTTGTCATCGTTCTCCCTTTTTCAAAATTAATTATCGTGTAATGCCACAGAAATTGAGTTTGAACATGGAACGTGATTAAGAACGGGATTGCTATGCAAAATTTATAATTATTCAAAAATTTAATTCTATTGTTATAATCGCTTCAGTGTGCTTGCAATTAATCGAATTGTTGAACAATTTCAATTTTTTTTCTACCATTGCTATGCCAAACTACCAGCAAGATGTCGAAATGCCCGAAGCAAAACTATGATTGCTGCTGTAAGATGTAGTATTATAGAAAAGGAAAATTTACGCATTCTTGGGAGTTCCTAAGAATTAGATCTTTCAGCGTTTGACTGATATCGACAGAAAAATATATTTTCCAATGAACAGTTTAACTGCATGACTTTGTGGGTAAGCAAAATTGTCGTTTTGACAGCAATACACAGATGGTTGTTGTTGGTGGCTTCCTTTTTGGAGGGGACGCAGAATCTGATGCGTCTTGAGAACTAGTATGAACTAGTAGTCACTTGGTGGTCGATAGCAATTATTTTCCTAGATCGGATTTTTCTAGTGCATTTGCATTTTTTCTAGTGCATAAATAAGTGACAGCAATTTAATGGAACGGTACGCTATCCAGTTTTGTTTCAGACTTGGGTACAGTGCAATGAGAACTTTTGCAAAGCTTCAACAGGTATTTGGAAGCAGTGTTTTGTCAAGGGCCCACATTTTCAAGTAGTTTTACCAGGTGTAGCATTTAATAATTTTTATTTATTTATTTTTTTAATATACTGTACATTCTGCCCTGTACGAAACCCTCCCAGAAAAACCATAGTTCTTTTGAGGTGGGCCAGCCATCAAGCATTTTTTGATATCTCCGTAATTGTTGAAGTGTTTCATAAAAAGTACGTGACACGTCGATGAAAGCAAGTGGTAGTCGGAAGGGGCCAAGTTTGATGAATAGGGCGGGTTGGGTAAGTGTTCCCAGCCAAGTGCAGAAATGGTATCTCTGACCGTTTTTGCTGTGTGTGATTGGGCATTGTCGAGCTGCAAAATCTTGTCTTGTATCTTTTCGCTTTTCGATCAATTCATGGTTCAAATTGATTATTTATTGACGATACCGAATGTTATTAACGGTTTCACCTGGTTTCAGAAGCTCATAATACACGACACCCTTCTAATCCCACTAAATGTAAAGCATTGTCGTCTTTTTAAAGCAATTTGATGGCGTTGATGGTTGTTCTAGGTTAACCCATGATTTTCTGCATTTTGGGTTCTCGAAATATATCTATTTTTTGTCTCCAGTAACGATTCGATGCAAAAAAGTCTTTTCATGCCGCGAAAGCAAAACTTTCGCAAACCGTTTTTCGCTTTTCTATCTGACTGTCGTTCGGCTGATATGGTATCCATTTTCCTGCCTTCTAGATATTTCTTATGGCATACATACGATCACAAATAGTTCGGCGACCAACATTTAACCTCTCTGCGATTTGCGGTTGGGTTTGCATATCGTCTTCTCCCAGCAATGCTTGTAATTTGGCATCTTCATTTTTGTTTCAGTTGACCTGGACGTTATTTGTCTTTCAAGTCGAAATCACCACTTTTGAATCGCCTAAATCAACACCCATAATTGTCTTGCGTTGAAACATTGTCACCGTAAGTTTCCACAAGTATTCGACGGCTTTCACTCGCGTTTTTCCTTTACTTGAACAAGAAAAGCAGTATGTGCTGCAAATACTTTTTATTTGGCTCGAAATTCGACATGTTTACCATACGAAAAAATATTACGCTAACTCGAAATCGCTTAAACGTCAATGGCATTTTGAAAGGTACTGTCGTTGCAACAAAATGACATAAGATATTTGTCTGTAAACCGATAATTGTTTCCAGTGCCACCTCTTAAAAAAATAAAACTATTAACCGTCACACCTTGCAATCATTGTCAAGACGGTCGATACTCGATTGAAGATGAACCTCGCAGCATTTAAGGCAACTTACCGAAACAGGCAACTTCCTGAAACCCGAATTCCCTCGAACGATTTACAATGCCAAAAACTGAAAAGCTCCAATAACTAGTGTCGAAATATTTTAAAGAAATTAAGAACAAAAGTAATAGTCCCTAGTGATTTAGGACTTTACCTGCTTTAAATAAATAATGTAAAGGGTGTCCCATAATTCACGCAAGATTGCGTCAATTATGCGCACCAAACAGTGATACAACGTGTCACCGAACAGTGACACATGCACTGTTTGGTGTGGATTTTGGGCTTGAGGCGTCAATGGACCATACTTTTTTAAAAATGAGGCTGGTCAAGAAGTTACTGTTACTGAATCTCGATATTGCGACATGATAGCCGAGTTCTTTCTGCCTAAATTGGATGACACTGATGTGGACGACATGTGGTTTCAACAAGACGGTGCGACATGCCATACAGCCCGTGAAACAATCCAATTACTACATGAGACATTTCCTGGTCGTGTATTCTCTCGTTTCGGTGATCAGAATTAGCCCTCTAGATCATGTGATTTAACACCATTGGATTTATTTCTATAGAATTATTTAATGTCAAAAATGTAGTGAACAAGCCCACATCCATCCGTGCATTGAAGGAGGAGATTTAACGCTGCGTCAACGAAATTCAGCCACATTTATGCAAAATGATCATGGAAAATTTCGACAAAAGAGTGCCTTTGTGCCAGCAAAATCGTGGGGGTCATTTGCCCGATGTGCTATTCCATACATAACCCTATCCTATGTACTTTATGTTTTAATCAAAAATACAATTGAAAAAAAACCTGTGTTTTCTATTTAATTCAAATCTTATTAAATAATAAATATACCCATTTTAAGTCTTAACATTAATATATACAAAACCTTACACTTGCGTAAATTTTAGGATACCCTTTAAAAATAAACTATGTGATTGACTAATTCAGTTTCAAATCTTGAAACAGTGTTTTTTTAAGGTTGCGGCATCGATTCATTATATTCGCAGGCGACGCGCCCAGACGCTTCGATTTTCTTCATAATTTATCAGCGTCGGCCACAAACTTTTCTTTGTTTTGCCCGTTAACCCCCTATAAAACTACCTTTCAGCCAACTAGATAATACGTCTGGCTGTGTTTATTGTAGCTATTCTATTAATATTCATTCGCATTCGTATGTTCGGTCGTATTATTGATATTCTAAGTTGGACTGTTCAGTAATGTTGTAGTTATTTAGTTGCAGCTGTTCTATTTTTATTTGTAGTCAAATAGATAAATAAAAAAAGATACATTCTTTGTTCTCTCTTTCTTGAAATATTTCACAGGTTTAATAAATACGAGGTATATTTTTTAAATAAGGTCCGTTTTTTTAGTACGAAGAAAAATACAATAAATATCATTAAAATATATTTATATTTACTTTTCTACATAATTTCCAATTTTGTTCAGACACTTGTCAAACCGCTCAATAAGTTGTTGAATTCCGACCTCAAACTTATCTGCCACCTGTGAAGAAACCCAATCCATAACTCCAGTTTTAACTTCTTCGTGATCATTGAACCGTTGACCACCAAGGAACTCCTTTAAGTTCCGAAACAAGTGACAACACTGGGTGCAAGGTCCGGACTGTAAGGTGGATGATCCAGTTCTTTCCATCCAAAAGACCAGATTGGATCTTGTATTTGTACAAAAACATGTGGCCCTGCATTATCATGAAGCAACATCATACCGGAAGACCACGCCGCTTCTTTTGTATGTCACGTCGAAGTTTTCTCAAGGTGACACAATCAGTGGCGGCTCGTGAGGGAGGCGTTGGTGCGCCGCCCCTCCATCATTTATGACAGAAAACAATTTTTCAGAGGTGTTTTGACACCACATTTTATTTCTGTTCAATTATTTTCCTTTAACTCATTTTCTTGGTTCACCTCCTGTATATGGTTTCAATAGCATGAAAAGTAAAAAGGAGGAAGGAGAAAGCAAAAAAAATCTTCAGCAGCACTATTTTCTTCTACGCCCTCCCACTTTAAAAACGCACGAGTCGCCACAGTGCACACAATACGCATCAAAATTGATTGTTCTGTCTCTCGGCCGAAAATCCACTAATGAAATCGCTTTCCTATACCAACAGGTAGTTGCTATGATATTTCGTGCTGAAACTTCCTATTTGACCTTCACCCTAGTTGGCGACGATGTGTGTCGCCATTCCATTGACTGTTGCTTGAACACCTCTTCTTCATCTTATCTATACACTTAGAAGTCTGGCCAACCTCGTGTAAAATGGCTAATAAGAATTTCCCCCTTTCATGAAATGATCAGTACTTACTCAAGATACCAAAAGGTAGAAATGTTTATTTAATCTAGAGACAAAATAACAATTCACTATTTTGATGATCCAAAATGAGAGAAAATCAATAAAAATTATTCGTTCACGTAGTGCATCCATAAAAAACGTACATAATTCTTTTATTTTTCTGATCAAGTGGCTACTGTGGGTTTGGAGAATGCTAGTAGTGCTAATGCTGATTGTATGCAATAGCTTGTTTGATGGAAAACATAGTAAATTACATAATAAATTCTCGTACTATTTTTCACCATGACAATGTCAGGTTTTACACAGCCATTCAAGCAATGAACCTTTTGTAAGGAAAAACATAGAATTTATGTATCAATCGTGATATTTAGGACCATATAATTTTTTCGCTCCCAAATTCAAAATAAAAATATAATGCTTAAAAATTAATCTTGCTCTTATTCTCGAAACGATGACCAATATTACCAACGCCAATTAATCTCACGTTTTTGCAAATTATTGTTGTTTAAATGATTTTTTTACATTTGAAAATGGGTAATAATGTGGATTTTTAGAACATAACAATACTAGAATTGTGAAACAGGAGTTTCTAAAAACACAAATAGAGAACACAAATATAAAGAGATACAAGAAAACACAAATATAAAGAGATACAAGAAGCATACGACAAATGGAAGATAAGAAAGTTATATCAAAACTTTAAGACAGTAAAAAGATTTCACCCTAGAGAAGAAGATCAAGGACGCGATAGCAAAATTTTAACCCATAAGAAGAGCATATCAGGACGATGCAAAACATATTTTGAAACACGGTTAACGTGAACCACTACCGACCACGGTGGTCCCGGGTTCGAATCCTGGTGTGGGCATGGATGGATGGGCATGGATTGTGTGCGTATTTGTATGTTTTTGTCGGTGTTGGTAAGTCACTAAATAACGCCTAGAGCGTTGACGTGACTTAAATTAAAAAAATGAAAGTGAACCATTAGAGAAGATCATAATGATAGCCCACAATTTATGAATGCCGCCCAGCCATTGATAGACGTAACATCATTGCAGGAGGTGATGGAAAATTTAATGAAATTTAAAAGTAATATTACTCCCGGATAGATAATATACCTTCAACTGAAACTTGGAGGCAAGCAAGTTTTCAAGTAATTCATCAATTAGTAGTTAATATCTGGAATTACGAGTAGAGTAGCAGCAGGTGGTAATATGTCGGATTCATCAGAAATGAGATAAATTAAAATGTGAGAACTATCACAACTTATAAAGTTCTAACAAGCATAGTAATGTAGAGGATAGTACCTGAATTCAATTTCGCTGAACGCGGAAGTTAGGATCTATAAAGCACTCATTCGGAGACATGAATCCTCACAAAGAAAACAGAAGAGATGATTGAAAGGAGAGTACTAATGACAATGGAATCTCGGAGAATCAGGTATGACTTCGAACTCAAGCAATTGTATAAAGATCTGGATATTGTAGACTATGTGAGAGGCAGATAGGCGGGACATGTGACGAGAATACCAGAAAATCGAGTACCAAGGAAAATTATGGAGGGACGAATATGGTGTAATAGAAAAATAAGCAAACCAAAGACACGCTGGCAGGACAATGTAAGGAGAGATGCTGAAGAACTACTGCACATTAGAAATTGGCAATGGGTCGCTGGAGATCGATCCGGTTGGAGATGAAGGAGGTCAAGACTCACTGACGGGCTGTGGCACCACAGGAAAATGAAGAAGAATATGAGAATTGTGAACAAGCACATTATCCTCCAAAAAGTTCTTTTTCCACAATTTTGGTTGGAATATTGGTTAATAGAGGACAACATTAAGGCATACATGTATTGACACACGGACCAGTCCCTTAGACTTTTTATCATTTGTAGTGTCTCTACAGCCAAGTTTTTATACAAGCTGCGTCTCACCGACAATAGGACTTTTTTCAAAAACAAAAACACGAATATTTATTTTTTCGGCAAAAATCATTATTTTTCTTCAAAATAGTCTCCTTGCGCGTTAATACAATGTTTTGCATGGTCAGTTAGGTTGACGAATGAATTTTTGAGCTCGCCCAAAGATATGTCCTTCAAGATGGCGGTTCGACGCCATCCATCAGCAAATCAAGTTTATCGAAGAGGTAAAAGTCGCAGGAAGCGAAATCAGGCGAGTATGGTGAATGATAAAATGCCATTCTTGGTAAAAAAATCAGTGTTGAACGTCGAGCGATGGGACGGCGCAATATCGTGCAACAAGCACGGCCAAACAAGGCAGCTGGCGCCTTGTTAACAGCACTGTGGCCGCACACGGCAAATACGCGACAGCAGACGCTCCATAACACCAAGATAAAACACCGCATTGCCTCTTTGACCAGGTGGAATGAACTTCTTGTGCACAAATTCCTTTGAATCGGAGAAACAAAGCAACATTGTTTTGATTTTTGACTTCTCGAGACGACTTTTCTTCGGATTTGGCTCGCTCGGGTGCCTCCATTCGGCACATTGACGCTTAGTTTCTAGATCATCTTAAAAACCACGTTTCATCACCAGTAACAATGCTGTACTTAAGTTTTTAGTTTTGACTTTAGTCTTGACTTTTTAATCAAGTTCTTGCAAGGTTGGATTCTGAGCAATTTTTGGTCGTCAGTCAATTTGTGTGGAACAAAGCGTTCACATACCTTTCGAAGTAAAAAATTTCGCCAAAATTCGTATCGCAATGATGATTGATGATTGTTTATAAATTCACACACAATTTCAAAGTTATTTTGAGTAACTATGGTGAATATTTTACCAAGTTTAAAAGAAAACCCAATATTCGCTCTTTGTTCGATGTTCATTTCTCGACCGATGATATAAACACACTTTAAACGCGATAACTTGGCTTCTAATGATCCCAATGTTATGAAAATGTCAGAATGTTAGTAAAGGAGACACATTTCTAACCCCCCGCCAAAAGATGGCGCCACTACAAATAGCTATTTTGAAAAAATCCTGTTGATGTAAAACGCCCATTATTTTTTTATCAGACCATGTATGTTTCAAAATCATTCTTTGATGATCTAACGATATTCGATTTTGCAATCTTGATCTGACATGGTTTATATATCTAAATACTTTACGTGATAAACGTATTTTAATTTTTCCAGTATTACAAAAATTAAGAACAAATACGAAAGACAAGCATATTTTTTATTTCCATGATGCATTTGGTTAATGATCGTATTTCGTTTCAATGTTTAAGAAATATTCAAACTAACTCAGTTTATTGTCCTCGTTCCATATTAATTTTGTTATAGTTCGCTGCATGATGCATGCACTATTGCACATAATTTACTATATAAGTCAGTAGAATTAAAATTAGGTCTTAGCTTGTCTTAGCTAATATTTTAGCAGATATTTTATTGATCGAAATTCCGCATTTATGTTTAAAGATAAAGACTGGGACAATTCGTTAAGAGTATTTTATTCAAAGTCAAATTTTACGTGGACACCTTTAAATAATATATATATGATATATTTATAATATATTTTTATATATTATTTTCTTAAACGCATACTGCCATTAATTACGAAAAGTTGCATAGTGGGTTCATGGAGAATATTACTATAAAAATATTCAAAAGACGGAAAATTCGTCCTTGCTCTTCGCAAAAATTGCCTATGCCTTTAGCCGCCCCTAAAACGTTAGCAAATGTCTCCCAAGGCTGGAAAGTAGCTGAAGAAATTACCAAAGGTACGACTGCAGTCACATTGCGCGAGATCGTTCGTGACCCGCCCAGTCTGTCCCTGTATAGGTGCCAAGTATAGGAGAAAAGTTTGCGTGGAGCACGTATAAATTTTCCGTTTTTTGAATATTTTTAACATTCTCCGCGATCCCATTATGCAACTTTTTGTGCGTACCTGGTACCTAAACAGGGCCTAGATGGGTCACAAACGGTTTTGCGTAGTCTGACTGTTGTGGACGTCCTACATCCTACATCAATCTGCATCGATATATATATATATATATATATATATATATATATATATATATATATATATATATATATATATATATATATATATGAGAGCAATGCTTAGTTGTTTGATCGGGAGGAAGCCCCACCCATTCCTTACGTTGGAGGGAACATGTTTCGTCTGTTGGTGGTTAGACTCATCAGGGTACCGTCATATGCTTTCTCGCCAAGAATAGGGAGGATATAGGATATAGAATAGGATTCTCCACAATCAAACAACCTATATGTTCGCCGACTCCTCGTCGGACAGCTTATAAATGGCGTTTTTTTACTTTTTTGGACTGCGTCCAACGAGACAACAGTAGTCAGGAGTTATACACCCCCGACCGTTGGGTTGCACAATCTCATGTGGAACATACAACAACCTGCGTCTCCGCCATAATGAGCAATGGTTAGTTGTTTGATCAGGAGGAAGCCCCACCCATCCCTTACATATATATATATATATATATATATATATATATATATATATATATATATATATATATATATATATATATATATATATATATATATATATATGACCGTACCTTTGGTCCTTCTTTCTTATGTTTAGCTCAGGAACTGATAATTTTTTTCTCTATTGTTGATAAAGTTACCAATTTATTAACACTTTATTTTTTTTCTGTTTCAGGTGATGATTATTAATCTCCTCTAATTCAAGGAGTGGGTAAAGTATAAAATTCCGTAACTTCTACTAAAAATTGATTTAAACATACATTTAATAATATATACGCGATATGTCAAAGTTATATAGTTATCTCTTGATGATGCTAACATGGCTAGCGGAACGTGCGATAACGCTTCCATTACTTCCGCGATAACGCTTCCATTTTTATCTAAGTCGCAAAGTGAATAAACAACATAGCCTTTTCAGGGCAAAAGAGAATCTCCACCACATTCATCAAACAGCATTAAATCCAGTTAAAGTTTCACTATGGTGGAGTGTTCATATACAAAACATTATTGCACCGTGTGTTTGAACACGATAGTGGAAATGCAGTTTCAGTCAATGAGGAACGCTACAGACACATTATTGAGAGCTTTTTGATGCCTCAATTGGAAGATCATGGACTGGAGAATACGTGGTTCCAGTAGTGATGCTACTGCACACAGTTCAAGTGAAACAATCAAAATTTTGAGAATCATTTTCCCTAGTCCTTATATCGATCTATATATCGCGGTTTGAAATATATTGAAAAAAGTGATGACTAATGTGTTAAAATAAAGTTAAAATTGTTAGAGAACAATGTTAAATTGCTGCTCATGGCTCACATTTAATTGACATACTTTTGAAAAATTAATAAACACAAATTTTTAATACGAAATAAACATTATAGAACAAACAATCTGGTTTGTTTCTTTTAAAAGTTATAAATAATTAAAATATTAGGGTGACACTTGCCCCACCCTACAGTTCTGTTAATATATGATCAATGATTACAGGTCAAAAAATTTAAACTTTTTTGAGGTAACATTGATGAAAATATGTATATATGAACTATTGTGTACTCCTAAAACCGAAAATGATAAGCTACTGACTGTAACACGTACAGTTTTTCTTTTCTTGCAGGGGGTCGATGACGGGGAAAAAAAAGAGACAACATATTTTTACAATCTAATATTTATTGAAATATAAACATGTAAAACGTGTTAAATCTATGTTAGGACATTACTGATGATCATGTATATAAAAAATATATTCCATGAGATACAGCGACAAAAACTTTAACTTTTTCCTCCTGTGTTCTGTAGCATCATCTCTTTTTAAAAACCAGCAGTAGTTGCCCAACGTAGATGGGTTCTAACATCCCTGGTATCTTACGTCCATCGTCCTATTATCCAGGTGAAACCCTCACCACGGAGTGTAAAAATGCATTATTAAGAACTTGCAACAGCTTAGTATTTTATATGCTTTAAAAAGTTCATCTTTGAGGTTTTTATAGTTTTCATCTTTCTTGTTATCCTTTCGATGCACTTACAAAACAGTTCTAAGCTGCCAATTTATTTTTATTTAATTTTTCTTGAAAAACGAAATCACCCAGGAGCTTCCTTATTTGAGGTTCAATAAACATGCCTTCTTTTAGTTTTGCATCACTTAATTGAGAAAATATTTCTTTTAGGTATTTGAAATCATTACTTTTTTTGTGCATGGCTTGGACAAAGTTTTTTATTAGTCCAAGCTTAATATTGTGAGGCGGAAAAAGCATCTCTTTTTGGGTTAAGAAGGGGGGGCATATTTTATGTTTGAAGTACCAAGTGTAAAAGAAATTCCATGAGGAAATCTTTGTTACTGTAATGTTTTTTGTTACCCTACTGTCCCATAGATACAAAAAACTGCAATACTTTGTAAAACCCCTTTTAAATCAGCATAAACATCCCGCTGATACTGTTCAAATTTAATTTGGTTTAGTATGGGTTGCTAAGTTGTCATAGATTCTCATAGTTATCATTATTTTATTGTCACTGAATAGGCTAAAAGAATAGATGGGTTTTTGTTTCCATTATGAAGCAGGACTGCTTTTAGGCTGTATTTCGAATCTATGAAAATACGCCACTCGTAAGGTACATGTTCCATATTAAGCTCATTCATTAAACCTTCAATATCAAAACAGACACATAGCGATCCTTCCATTTTTCAATCCCAGGTCACGTACAAAATATTATTTAATTCATTTTGAGTTCTTTAGTGAAGATCACAGGTAGTTGTTAAAAGTATTGGATCAAATCCTGATGAAGAATTAGAATCACCGGGAAACATGTTATCCAGGTTTAAAGGCGCAATCAGTACTGGTATTTCCTGGCTATAGGGAACTTGTCTAAGTGCAGAATGCAAATTTGGATACTGAATTTTCTTCCGTTACTTTTTTGAAATCCCTTCTGTTTTAGTGATGCAAAAGTAGCAATCACTTACATGGTCAGTAGGTTCTTTCCACACCATAGGAACAGCAAACATCATAGAATTTTTCTTGCGATGCATCACTCACACGGCAACTCACACAGCAAACATGAGGAGCTCAACTTTTATCTTGATCTCTAATTTGGCACTTAAAACATAAAATATAGGCATTTTTGACTTCCTCGGATATAAATCCAGCTGGTGACTTTAAAATAAATCGTCCGTATATATAATAAAACTTATCTGCTGGATTTTTGCAAAATGTAGAACTAGAACTTGCCATTTTATATAAAATCGATTTAAACACTTGACTGTACTGTAAACGAGACAGAAACAAACTATACTATAGAAAATAATAAAACTGCCCATAAAGGTTCGTAGAATACTGTGGATATACTCCCTCTACGGTCTTGTTTTAATTCCTACGTTGTCCAGTCCAAAGCCAGGTATAAATAAGTTCAATGGGCCCATGATATAAAGCAGAAGCAGGTACTTGTAAATGGGACGTGCTATGCCATTTTTATGAAACGGTGTTTTAATAACTACAAAAATCATGTCGGTTTGTGTTATCAATAAACATCTGGTATCAATAGCAATCAATATCTATTACAATCAAGGCACCAACAACCTATAGTTTCAGATATCTCATATCTTAATTCATGTTAATTACCTTATTAAAATATAAAAATTATAGCTTTCCAAGCAGTCTCAAAAGTTGAATAGTTTATTCAACTTGAAAAGTTGAATAAATTGTAGACGCTGATGAGTACCGTTCAGTCTCTATTTGAACATAAAAAACAACTCACCTATATGTGCCAGTGTAAGTGTGCAAGGACATGTAATTTTCCGTCAGTCATTCCAGTTCAAGGCTGGGTAAGGCCAGTTGCCTTTTGAGACGTATTCTACGTTTATCATTCGCCTTTCGACAGGCTTCTCAAGATACTTAAGGTTAAGAACAAATACAAGGGCAGATGCTGACGAGAGTTAAGCTGCAGCTGATGATCGTAGTTTGAAGTCCACGTTAAGCTGTAAGTCCAGTTGCTAAATAGCTTCACTTGCTGATGCATTTCTAATCCAATATCTCTACTTTTTTAAGTGTAAAAAAACCTCTTAAATGACTATTTTATTGCATTACTATAGCCTATTTAATGAAAAAAGAAACTAAACCCAAACATATTCATGCTATTGCACATGATCGTTACAAGACCGCACTAAGAACTGTCCTCTTTATGAGGGGTAATAGTTATTATCGACAACTTCATCAGCTATGTCGTATCTGCCATTTTATGGAAACAAAATACTATTATTAATAAATCGAATCGAATAAATGGAAAAAACTCAGGGCCGTATGAGTTACTGCCGCCAACCCTGTGTTTCTGTCGAGCGGCCACCAACCTATGATCTGGGTTTTCATTGGTGGTTTAAATCGGCTCGACCGATTCCCGCCAATAACATGGGCGCTCAGCGTTTCTGGCTAAAATCTCACGTGCTGATCATGCATTGGTCATTGTTTATGTCGACTGTCTTTCTTCGGTGAATAGACTTTAGAGACCAAAATATTTATAAATTAATCCAATATTTTTTGTGACTGCATTGGTTTTTTTTTACGCTGAATGGTAAAAAAGTAACAGTTCGAAATAAACTCAACGATAAACCTAAAGTTAAAATTAATTCATTTTTCTTTAAGCACTAACTTTGCCCGAGCTAGGGTAAAAATCCGGAATATCTCGGAATATCCGGAATATCTAATTCCAAAACTCAACAGTTTCGAAAAATGAAATATTTTCTCGATTAACCTAAGCATGTTATTTTTAACCTTCCAACTTTCGGAGCCATTATTGAATCATAAACAAACCCATAACCCAATTATTTTATGAAAGATAACACACTTATCTAGGACATCACGCAATACTTTTTTTTTATATCAAGCTCTATCAATAATAGTTAATGAAAAGTGTGGATGTAATAAAGTTAGGGCAATAAGAGTTTGTGACCTAGATATCGTATATAGTGAAAAAAAAAGCCTGATAGAATGATGTTGGATCAGAAAAACTTTAACGCACCGTTGTTTTAGGTCGACCAAGTAAACGAAGTTTTCTAAAGTTTTTCTATTCCGAGAAGAAAGCTTAATAATTCGGTAACTAAAGTTGAGTGAAATTCTACACAAAGAACTTTGGTATAAATTCTTAACAATAATCTTACCCAGTGCATGAACCATGCACAAAAAGATTTCAATTGGTTGATGAATGATTACAAATATAGGGTTCTTTTTGAAATAAAAGAATAACTTCACCGAAATTTTTTAAGTTATTTAAAAAACGCAATTACTATCCTGTATTTTCGTTTCTGATTGGTTTACTGAATTAACATTAAAGCCACTTCGATTCGATTAAAAAAGCTTGAAAATATGAAATAAATACTAGGCTGTAATAAAAACATTTACGTTTTTGATATTTTTGTATATTTATATTTTTTGCTCTTTTTAGAACTAAAGTTCAACTGATTAGACATTGTGGGTTGTTACCATTATAGGAAATTTAAAATAATTAACCCAATTATTATTCAGTAAACAATATTCATTCAAATATTTATAACTAAATAGTTGTTTTAAATCCTTTAGATCCTTAATTAAACTATCTACATTATTCCAATATCAATTATTAATATCTGCAACTCTCATACCTAGTTTCATATTGAAATTATTATTAAACTACGAATACTAAAAAGATAATTATATTTACTAAACCTCCTCTTCGTGGGAAATATCCTTTACTTCTACTGAACACCCGAGGTTCCGATATAACACACTGGAATATTCTGTTAATAAGGCTTTTTAAAAAAATTTTTGCATATATATAAAATATAATGGACATCTCTTTATTTGCTGATATATATCATCATCATCATCATCCCGTGTCGATCCACTGCAGGATGAAGGCCGTTTCCAACTTTGACGATCCTGGCCTTTCCTCTGACACTCTGGTCCAATATACTTAAAGATGTCATCAATCCATCGTGCTTTCGGTCTTCTTCGCGGACGTTTGCGATGAAGCGGTATCCACTCCAGGATTACCTTGGTCCATCTGTCATCCCACCGTCTCACTATATGTCCTGTCCATCTCCATTTCAATTGTTTTACTCTTTCAATGATGTCACAGACTTTCGTTTATTCCCTGATCCATGTGCAGGACTTTCTGTCTCGTCTTGTAATATCAAGCATACATCTTTCCATTCCCCTCTGTGCTACTCGAAGTTTCTGAATTGATTGGGATGTGAGTGTCCAGGTTTCACTTCCGTATGTCATAACGGGTAGGATGCACTGATCGAAGAGTTTTCTTTTCAGGCAAAGTGGGAGTCTGCTCTAAAACACAATGTTGAGTCTGCCAAATGCCTGCCACCCATATTTAATACGCCCTCCCACTTCCCGAACAGTATTCCCCTCCATTGAAACCCTCTGCCCAAGATATATAAAGCTGTCCACAATCTCCTAATCCCTTCCTAAAACTGAAATTCTTCTGTCCTGAGTGAAGTTATTAAACATAACCTGACTCTTTTTCAGGTTTATTTTCAAGCCAAATGCTTCGCCAGCCCTTTGCAGTTCTTGTATGCGCCTTTGCAGCTCCTCTGGCTCTTGTGAAAGGAGAACGATATCATCTGCAAATCTAAGATGGTTTAAGCTGACCGGGGTTTTCGGTAGCTGATGGCCGTGGTTCGGAACCCACGTTAAGGTGTAGGTCCAATCGCTAAATAGTCTTCTTAGTTGCTGATATATCTCTAACCCCAAAACTTTACTTTACAAAAAATATTATTACTTTTTTTGCAAAAGAACCTTATTTCAAAAAACTTAACCCAAAGGTAATGTGTGTGAGTCAAATTAATTTGACGGCAGAGACATTACAATGGAATTTACCATAGATAAGATGCATATTTGCATATTCTTCCGGTGTGGCAAATCGGCATGTCGCAAAACGTATTAGTATCGCTAAATACTAACTAACACAGTATGCACAATACAAATTAAGTTTAAGGAAATAAAGCCAAAGTCGTCAGCACGATTTAATATCAAGTTCCGAGTAACAAAAGCTAAAATCGTCAGTACGAATGTAAAGCAACGATTACGAGAAGATGCGCGGTAAACATAACGTATCTTAAACGTAAACTTATAATGGTGAAGTGATCTTTGGGCACATAAAAATATTTTTTATCATGGTATGAGTTTTTTGAAATGTGGTCCTTCTGCAAAAAAATAGGCAATAATATTTTTGTGGAAAGAAAAGTGCCAGTTGTCTCATTTTGAAATCTTGACTAAATGGGCCGAAAAAACTTGCTCAGGGTAGTGTACTACATTTTTTTTTTACGAAGTGTCAAAGTTAGCTTACATAATTTTTTAAACCACGACTTAATGAAACTTATTTTTTTTTATTAAATTAAAAACGTATAAAACAACACTGAAAAATTGTAAAATTTGTGATTATAGTACCTAGGGATATAGCCTAGGGTGTCGATAATAGGTAAAAATGTGGCTATTATCCCTTAATATGATGACATGGATTTTCTTTTTTTATTTTTGCCAGAACTGGTATAACATGACCTTTCGCCCGGCGCCCGCTTGATGTTGGGTTTTGAGACCCATATATATATATATATATATATATATATATATATATATATATATATATATATATATATATATATATATATATATATATATATGTTTGGAAAGGCTTCCGTGGTCGGTAATATTAGAATTACTAGGTTCTCGGGTAGAACCGCGTTTTAGATTTATAAAATTTCAACGTTTCGGCACTCACTTTGAAGCCATTTTCAAGAGAATCTAGTTGATTTACTCCGAGGCTTCAATCTGCCTACTCCCCAAAGTTCACAACTAGAAAAGAACTTTTCTAGTTGTGAAATTTATATTTACAAGTATTTACAACTATTTTTAGTTATAGTTATTATATTTTTATATAATATAGTTACTATTTTTAGTATATATATATATATATATATATATATATATATATATATATATATATATATATATATATATATATAACAAATCAGAACATAGCTTTTATCAAAAAATAATATTTTTTAAATATTTTGTAGTTTTTCCTCGTAAGATAAAAATTGTTTCTTTCTGGACAAGTCGTAGAACAATTTGTTTCTATTATTATGACTAAAATATTTTGTAACTTAAATTTAAAAGTCGCTATGGATTATTTTAGAAAAATACAATTTTGTACTGTATATAACAACAAGCAATTCCGGCAATACCATATCGCCACCATTGTTGGCAGATAATTGGCGTAAAGCACGGAAACCATTTCAAGGTTTCCTCCGAACAGACTAAACACAACACCAGTCGTACAAACTCTCGCCATGCATTGTAAACGCATTTTTCTTGACGAATCAATTTGCGTTTACGACACGAAACAATACGCCACAATAGGACATTGTTATTTCGATGATGTACTATAGTGTTGAAGCATTTTACTTCGGCAGCAAACAGAGAAATAGAACGAGTGGAAAAAAGTGCCAATTCAATTATATGAGCGCGAAAAGATCTAAATCATCGGGCAAAGCCTTAACGAGGCGAGTTGCGTTATGTAAGGTGAAAGCGTGAAACAAAATTGAGGTGTCACGTAGCAAATGGGAATAAACAACGATAACCATCGAAATATGAGTTTGTAATAATTTATATTGTTCAAAAGAGCAATGGGCGTGGTTTACACTTGGTTTTCGATTTTTTTATGGAGCTATTTGAAATGTGTGCGGAAATGTCTTGACTGGTAGAAATCACATTTTTTT
This sequence comes from Cosmopolites sordidus, assembly GCA_031761425.1. Lineage (NCBI taxonomy): Eukaryota > Metazoa > Arthropoda > Insecta > Coleoptera > Curculionidae > Cosmopolites > Cosmopolites sordidus. Next base: position 29,072 of record JARFXV010001036.1, on the reverse strand, counting down.
AACTTCTGATTAAATATGTTATAAAATAATACAAACTTTAATCTGTGATTTAACTACTATTAATTATTAATTAGCTAATAGTCGCATAAGAAAAAGTATCTTCTGTATTTATTTTTTTGACTAGGAGGAAAAGTATTTTATATGCTAGGCTAATAGAAAAGTCCGCGGAGCGACATCTATAGAGCAGTGAAAGAACTATATAGTCTACTACATTTTGAAGCTTCATCCATCATTTGATCATATGTGAAGTTTCAAGTCGATCTATCAGTTCATTCGTACTAAAACGGCAGCTTAAATAAATGTATCAGAGTTATTTTTTAAAATGGAAAATATTGAAAATCGTGTAGTGATTAAATTCTTTGTAAAAAAAAGATATAAAGGCAATGGAAGTTCATAGTGAAATGGTAAATGTATTAGGGGAGTTTGGTACTTCAAAAACAATAATTTGTAAGTGGGCAGGTGATTTTTAACGTAGTCGTACAAACCTGGATGATGATCCTCCTTCTGGACGTCCAACAAATAATTAATGCTATAAATGATAAGGCTATGAATGAGAGGCAATTGACTTTGACTGAAATTGCTAAGGCCATGGACATCTCAACTGAATGGGTGTTTTATATTTTGAAAAAGGAATTGGCCTTGAGAAAGCTATGTCCAATATGGGTGCCGCATTGGTTAAATTGTGATCAAAAATGGCTTCGAGTAAAACTTTCTAACCAACATTTGTATCTTTTTTGAAAGAATAAAATGGTTTTTAAACGTCGTTTTATAACTATGGATGAAACTTGGTTTTACCACTATGATCCTGAAACGCGACAACAAACCGCAGAGTGGACTGAGCTCGGTTGTAAGGCTCCGAAGCAGCCAACGTGGTCAAAATCGAGGAAATGGCATCAATTTTTTGGGATGCAAAAGGCATTTTGTTAATCGGTTACCCTCACACCGGTAAAACAATAACAGCACAGTATTACTCAAACTTTTTGGATCAATTGGATGGAAAAATTCGTGAGATAAGACCTGGTTTATCGAAGAAAAATATAATTTTTCTTCAAAACAATGCATCACCTCACAGATGTGTTCTTGCAATGGCCAAATTGAAGGAGTTGTACTACGAATAGTTGAGGCATCCACCATATTTACCAGATCTGGCCACCTCTGACTTTTATCTGTTCCGAAACCTTAAAAAATTCCGTTGGAAGCTTTTTTCATCAAATGAAGAAGTTATAGTAGCCGTAGATAAGTATTTTGAACGATTTAAGAGAGCTTAAGGGAGAATATACGGAAGAATAAAGTAATTTTTTTAACTATAAACTTGTTTTATCATTTTCGTTCCGCGATCTTTTCAACTAGCCTAGGAATAACGTCAATATGGTTGAAAACGACTGTAGTTTATAACAGAGGGCTGACTGAAAAGTCTGAAATGATAAAGTCTTCTATATGATTCTATTTTTAGGGTTGTAATGGGTTGATGCAAAGTTCGTCTTATTTAAAAAAATATATATTTTCTAAAAATTACATTTAATCAGTATAGTATGTGCCGTTCTGTTCGATGATTTTCATCCATTGCTTTGGTGGCCGCATAATTTCACGCTCATAGAATTTACGTCTCACTCTGTAGTTTTAGTCTCTTACGCTCAGCGGCGATTCGCGGGGGAAAATACAGGTGGGGCACGTATAACTAAATTTTGGAATGGGTATAGGGAAATGCGTCACAACCAAAAATTTTACATTTCTTAGTATCATACACACACTCTGCTGTGTAGAAATACGAGTGTAACTGGTTACACACAGGTTACACACAATTTTAATGTCTTAATTTGGAAAGTCGGCTCGATATTTACCAAATTTTTCAGTTTCAAATAAATTTGCAACAGTTAGATATACATTTTTTTTCCTTTATTTGGGTTTTTCGCCACTATCTAAAACTCAAAAAATATCAAAAATACCTGTTCTTATTTAAAGAAAGAGTCACTGGGTAAAAACAAAAAACCAAACGGAAACAAATTTATCAGTGATTCTTTTTTGTAATAAATTTGCCTAACGAACAAAATTTTAAAGATTTAAAAATGTTATAAAAAAATTTTACAAACTTTTAACGTTAACGTTTCGGAGGGTACTCTCCACCCGTTTTCAAAACTAAACTAAAAAATAAATTATATTAATTTGTAATATATAAAGTAACGAATGAAAATAAATATATTTTTTTGTATATGACAACGATACTTACATTGACAACAATAGATTTTCATGATTTTCATGTTTAATTGTATTCTTTATAATCGGGAACCATATTTAATTTAAATCTACCGAAGGCATAGCAATACAGTTATTTTTATTTAAATTAATTATAGCGGTTTCTTTTAATCTTCTGTATTTTGTTACCGATTCTTTTAATACCATTTTGGAATTATTCCAATTGATTTTATGACCCGATTCCAATGCGTGTTGACAAATTCTAGATTTATTAAAATCGCCCTTTCTAAGAAGGTTTTTATGCTCCTTTACTCTGACATCTAACGGTCTAGATGTCTCACCTATATAGACTTTGCCACATTCGCAGGGAATTTTATAAACCACATTTTTGGTATTTTGTTGTATATTGTTTGGTTTAGTCTTTGTTAATAGAGATCTAAGAGTATTTTTTGTTTTAAATGTCGTTCTTATGTTGTATTTATTTCCTAGTCTTTTAATTGTGTGTATATATATATATATATATATATATATATATATATATATATATATATATATATATATATATATATATATATATATATATATATATATATTTCCTTATATTCCTCGGAGATACAAACGCAAATTGCCTTTTAATATTAAAATCAAATATTTTGGGACCATTTTTTCTAACATTGTTGACAATATATATATATATATATATATATATATATATATATATATATATATATATATATATATATATATTTTCAGGATTACGAAACTGTGAGAGTGCTTATTAAACTTGTAAAAAAAAGAAAATGACTTCTTCTTAATAAACTTGTAAAGAAGAAATGAGAACAAAAATTCTCTTATGACATTTAGTTATACATGCCCCATTTTTTGATTCTCAATGGACATTTTCTGTGCTTGGAAAGGTTTGATAAGCTCCGCCCACCACTGAAGTCAGCGCTTAGGATGTCGGAGAATGCGACAGCGTTTAATCTCCGGGTTACTAGTGAAACGATGCATTGCTGTCTTTGTTTTTCGCACGCGATAGTAAAGAAAACAGTAGCGGCACAAACTTGTCTGTGCTCAAAGAACGTGTTCTTCAATCGATGCACTTCGGCAACCCACAACCTATTTGACATTGTTGACTGAATACGTAATCAGAACATTTTGTTATACGGACGCTATGTGTGTTATTTAGTAAATTGAAAATTGCAATTTACTCGTCAGAATTTTCGTGCGATGATTTACTACGACTTTCGATGCGGATTATATCATGAGTGCATCGATCAACTGATTTCGACTTTTGGCGATCAAGCACCATCTAAAACCAATGTATATCACTGATTCAGTGAATTCAAACGTCTGCTCACGGACAAAGTTAAAATGGTAAACATCGATACTGTGCGCAAACTGATAAAGTGAGATAGAGGCATCCATGGGCATTAATATGACAAGCACACATGAGTTTTTACATGAACATTTATCCGTGGAAAAGATTTGTGTGCGTTGGATTCCGCATAATTTCATAATCGCTCAAAAAAACGTTCGTTAAAGTTTGGTGCAAAGAAATGCTCAAAAAAATACAATCGTGATGCATCAAAAGCCGTGTATAACATCTATATAGGCGATGAATCTTGGATCTATATGTATGAGCCAGACAGTAAACGGCAGTCGACTGTATGGGTCTTTCAAAAGGGGCCAAACCCAACAAAAGTTGTTCGCGCTAGGAGCATTTCGAAGCAAATGGTGGCCTGTTTTTTGAGATAAATGGGCATGTGGCCACTATACCACAAGGGAATGGTAAAATATTGAGTTCCAAATCATACACAATGATTTGAGTGCTCGAAGTCTTTGAAGAAATAAGAAAACAAAAACAACCAGCGACATAGGATCATTCTTCACCATGACAACGCGAGCTCTCACACATCGGTCCGAACAACTCAATATTTGACCGGTCAGAACATCGAATTGATGCGTCATCCGCCATACAATCCTGATTTGGCACCCACTGATTCCTTTTTGGTCCCGTCCGTGAAGAATAAACTATGTGTTATAAAATATGTGAAGCGCTCTAATAATGCGTTCAAAGTACATATTTTCGAGATACCTCAATAAGAATGGAAACATTCTATGAAAATAGGTTTAAACCTATCGAAAAGTATATTGATCATCGTGGAGTATATTTTGAAAACCAATAAAACCATTTTCAATGATAAATATTTCTTTTTATTTATTATTCCGGACACATAAATAGCAATCCTCGTATAGTGCATCAAGTGGACATTTGGTTGAAAATCATTTTCAGCGATGAGGCTCATTTTCAGTTCAAAGCTTTTAAAACAAACAAATTTTCGCGTTTGGGACTCGCAAGATTTTTGCATGATTCATGAAAAACAAATGTACTTCAAACGAGTCACTGTATGGATATGCAGTTCTTGAATATGCTCGTTATATTTCTGAGGAGAATGAATATTTTAAATTATGAAAGATATTTTTGTCAAGATTTATTAACTATGTTTATTTTTTAAGCGATTTCAATTATATTTAGTATCGATGTCTAATATTATGTCATAAAGAAAACAATTCTAAAGTCAAAGACTGATTTAAATTAATTGATAAAAGGTAAAGTGTTACGGTTAGAGGCCCATCAGCAACTAGGCTATTTAGCAACTGGATCTACAGCTTAACGTGGGTTCCGAACCACGGTCATCAGCTTCCGACAAACCCAGGCCAGCACCCCCCTCGGGCTATAAACCCTTGGTTATGTGCCTACCCATAAGTCTATCAGGAAACCTACCGACTGGCGAGTAACCAACGTAGAACACTTCTCAGAAGGCATCCGGCCTTACCCAGACTTTAACTGGCGCTACTGAGGAGTAATTCGTAGTCGGATTTTACACCCTTGCCTAAAAACAATCACAAACATTTAGGAAGTAAACAGATAGAAGAAAGAAAGAAAAACAACCATCCGAGCGCTGGAATCGAACCAACTACCGCTCCAGTGCGGTTTCGACATTGGACCGGCGCTCCTGTCGAGATAAATTCAAGTATTCTAAAGAATGTCATGGATATCAACCTGAGACTGAGGGGTAATTCGTAGTCGGATTTTACACTCTTGCCTAGAAACAATCACAAACATTTAGGAAAGATAAACGGACAGAAGAAAGAAAAATAACCATCCGAGCGCTGGAATCGAACCAGCTACCGCCCCAGCGCGGATTCGGCTCTTACCGCCGCACCAACGCGACCGGCTAAATTAATTGTTTACATCACAATAGGCCTTCCTGCAATCCTATATAAAGACACGCGCAGAAACCTAAATACCATAGAAATGAATCAAAGGAATACCAGATAATATTAAGCTAGATAAGATGATCATGTACAAACTGATAAGGGAAATGACTAAACGTAAGTGCATCCCCAAAATATCATCCGATAAACTAATCAAAAATGTATTTTAGGTACATGGAGAAATGAAAATAGAAAAGTGGGCACATTGAGAGAATCTTAATAAAATAGGAGATAGGAAATATAAGAAATAGAAAGTATATATACGCACACATTAATCTTAATTGTTTTGTTATATTTTCCATTTGTATGTTCATTTGTTTGTTAAAACTTGTTAATTTTTATTAGAATGTTTCGTTTACAATGTTCTGTCGTATTTGCATAAACCTTCTCGTGTTTTCGCTTACCATTGACTTATTTTCTTTGACCTTTTTTAATAATTTCTCTGAGGATATTTTTATTATGATTTTTAAGTCTCTATTGAACGACTTAATGTTGTTTTTATATTTTATTATATTTTCTTCAGTAGTTTTTCTATTTCTTGATATTTGATACGTATTTCTTTTAGTATTTGGATGTCTATATTCGGTCTGTGCTTGGATCATTTTGAATTTTTCTAATTTCGTGTTTAAGCGGACTGAGGCTCTTGCCATTCTACAGTCGCTTCCCATGTATTTCTATGTATAACGTTTGAATTAATTGTTTTGTTTTTTCTTAAAAAATATTCATCTCGAAAACTTTTCAAGGAAGTATAAGTTTCTGCCCTTTTTCATTTCGAATATTATAACCTTTTTCATCCAGTCTTCACATTAAAGTATTCCATTACAGTTAAGTTAATAGCTGGATTTACTCTTATTACCTTCAAGATATCTTCAAAAATTCATCAATTTCATCATTTATGTATGTGCATATATTAGGATTACTTTTATTTTATTCATTTTTGATATTTTTTATTTTTTTTTGATATTTTTTATTTTTACTCCATTCGATATGTCTTTGTACAGTATCATATATGTTGTACTAACCTTTTTTGAATTATAAAACCCACTCCAACGGTATTTTCTTACTCCTGTATAGTACAATGGTGTAGTACAATATTTTTCTAATGGAGAGATGATAAATTTTTCTTCAGTTCTCTCACCTTATCCTATGTCCCATTTTATTCTATAGAAATTACTGTCCAGTTCTTCTTTTTTCATTCATTAATTCTCTGACATTGTATGCAGTTATATTAAATTTACGATATTCATTAGTCAATTTATTTCTTCCCCCAGAGTCTGTGAGACAGCCTGATTGATCAGGGTAGGATTCTGGGGGATATTCTCTACCCACTTGAAGTACCATTCCAGATATTGACCTTTACCTTGATTTTAAAGGGACATTGGCAGTTAAAAGCTCACTCTTACAAGGCAGGTTAGTGAGGTGGCGTGGGTGAAAGATTTTCTCTAAATCCGTTTTGATAGTTCAAAAGATAAATATTTGACATTTATGTTACCAAAGTAGTATCGCTCAAATACCTAGCACTTATACACCTTAACATGTTTGTTGAATATTTGGGATATAATTTAAAATTATTATAATGATACGACAAAAGGTGTTGAGGAACGACAACCATATATATTAGACATCTAATTATGCCCAGGAGATATTTTCACCTCCTTCAGGATTCTTTTTCTGTCTTAATTAATTTCTTGTCATTTTCCTTCAAAATAAACTTCCACGAAAGTTACGAAATTCGTACGACCGCAGACTACAAATTTTCTCGCTTTGCTATTTCAACTACTGCTTTCGCCATTTCTCCCTATGGAGCTTTCTCCAGAGACCACAATTTCCTCCTGGTAAAATAAACTAAGCTCGGCATTTTCCGTTTCTGTAATTCTAATTAGGTAAGCACGAAATGACCACGCAAAAATCTCATCTTCGTAAATCGCCAGGAATCCACCAGAAACTTTCTATAATTATGCTACTGTTGCTTCTTCTTACTTAACTTAATGTTCGTATATTTCACCAATGAAACCTTAAAATGTATGGCTAATACACAGACAGTCTGTAAAAAAGTATTTAGAATGGCATTTAAAAGTTGACATAAAAAGGAAAACTAAAAATAATTTTATATAAGTTGGCGTCACTGTATGTACATAATTACCATGCAGACATTAGAGCGCGATATGTCTATCAGTTTGTTTACAGTAGTTGTTTACGTCAATAAAAAGTTCAAGGGTGTTTTACGAGGGTTGCTATTTATGTATCCGGAATTGGCAACATTGGTCTTGCTAGGCGCTATTTGATATTTACATCGTAAAGTTTGACATTGTTGACTGAATAAGTACACAAAACGGTTTGTCATACGGGTCCTATTTGTGTTGTGTGGTGATGCGGAAATTTCATCTCAGTCAAAAAACGGATTTAACTCGCCAGAATTTTCATGCGATGATTTATTATGAATTTCGACGTGGATTATCTCAACAACAGTGCATCGATCAACTCACTTCGACTTTTGGCGATGAAGCTCCATCTAAATCCACTGTATCACTAGTTTAGAGAATTCATCATAAAGAAGGTCGTCTAAAAACATCGATACTGTGCGCGAACTGATAAAGCTAAATCGTCATGTAACATATCGCGAGACTTGGGCATCCCTGGGCATTAGTATGATAAGCATACATGAGTTTACTTGAACATTTAGCACTGAAAAAGATTTGTGCGAGTTGGATTCCATATAATTTGACAGTCGCTAAAAAAAGACTGTGTTGAGTGGTCTAAATAAATGCTCAAAAAATACCATCGTGGTACATCAAAACTCATGTATAACTAATCTACACAGGTGACAAATCTTGGATCTATGCGTACGAGCCCGAAAGTAAACAGTAGTTGATAATATGGGTCTTTCAAAATGAGCCGAACCCAACAAAAGTTGTTCACGCAAGAAGTACTTGGTCGCCTGTTTTTTTGGGATAAATTGGCATGTGGCTACAGTGCCACTACAGAATCATAGAACAGTAAATTCTGAATGGTGCACAACTATTTGTTTGCCAGAAGTCTTTGACGAAATAAGAAAGAACAACTAGCGACGCAGGATCATTATTCACTATGATGCGAGCTCTCACACATCGGACCGAACAACTCAATATTTGACCGGTCAAAACATCGAATTGATCGGTCATCCGCCGTACAGTCCCGATTTGGCACTCAATTGTTCCCGCCCGTGAAGAATAAACTACGTGGTCTACGATTTTCTACGCCAGAAATAGCGATTGATTCGTTCAAAACGCATGTTCTGGAGATACCTCGATCTAAATGGAAAAAGTTCTATCTTGGACGTGAATCGTTTTATCCATCACCGTGGACAATATTTTAAAGAACAATAAAACCGTTTTCAATAATAAAAATATTTTTTTATTTATTATTTCGGATACATAAGTAACAACTCTCATATGATTTTCATAATGGAAAAATTTGTTTTTTGAATATTTTGTGTTAACCAAGGAAATTTCTTGGGCTAAATTCTGTTTATTGTGATTGTTATATGTTTTTTTATATATATCTAGAACCCTATATCTATTTTACATTGGGTTTGTATAAAAATTCGCCACATCTTTTTGAAAAAAAATTAAAACGAATTTTATTTACTAAAAATTTCAAGGCATGGTCAGGAAAGTTAATGTGGTTTGACCAAAACATCCCATTCAAATTATAAAAGTTTGTGTCGGGTAGCTTAAGTTGCGTAGCATAGTCTCCAAAGAACACAATGTATTTCTGTTTTATAATTCAGGGCGCTTGTGCGTTAAGTATTTCTGCAGTAGTGTAGAGTATTTCTCTAAATTAGAAATTTGGTTTCCGGGCAATAGCTCATAATAAGCGATTGCCTTCCAATCCCACCAAAAGCATAGCATAACCTTCTTTGGATTTACACCGGCTTTTGGCTTGGTTGAAGGGTCATACTCGCGCTTACGCCTTGATCTCTTACGCTTAACATTATGAAAAACAATTTGTTTTTACCTGTAATCATCATGTTTTGCTAAGCGTGTTAATATCATCAGTCTTAGTTTGAATCATTTCTTGATAATGGTTAGCGAAACGGGCGTCGAGAAATTTCAAAAGGTGATTTGGTGTTTAGCGGTAAATCTCTTCGAGTTTGGTAAAATCAAAAAACACATTTTTTTCCAAGTACTCCCTGAAGTTCCTTCTATCAAATTACATAAAACTTTAAGTGTTAAGTAGATAACACTTCGGTTTTGCGATGAATATGATTGCGATGATAAGATGAATATTATACTCATTACATCTAAATTCTGTCATTTCTATAAACACCTGTCCAAAATTTGAGCTTCTATGACCCCTTGTCACTTTTTACCAATTTCACGAAGCGATGTTCTTAACACATCTGAAATTTATCCACAAAAAATGACCTAACTGTCGATTAACACTCTCCTAATATACAAATAATTTCCCATTTAAATAATTCTACTTTTGGAATATAAAAGTGATTATCAGAGAGTGGCAGTTTAGGTGAATTTATAAGATTCAACCAAATCTCAAAGCTATCCACATTTTGTTATTTCCGCTGGTGTTTATTCCAAATCTCTTGGAATATCTTTGCTCATTTTCTGTTATTGTATCTGTCTGTGCTTTTGTATCACTAAAACAAAAGGGATTTCAAAAAAGCAAAGGGACAAAATTCAGCATCGAAATTTGCCCTCTGCGCATAGGCCTGTTTCTCATAGCCAATAACTACCGATACCAATTGCGCTTTTAAACCTGGACAACCCGTTTTCCGTTGATTCTAATTCTTCATCAGGATCTAATCTACATCTTGCTGGGAACACCAGTTGTGACCCAACATTTTAACAACTACCAGTGCACCTCACTTAATAACTCAGAATGAATTAAATGATTTGGTGTGTGATCTGGGATTGTCAAAATAAAAATCGAAACTTCTTGGTTCTAGACTTCAACAGTGGAACCTGTTGGATTAAAATGGTATGTTTCACTTTACCGAAAATGAAATGTTCGGTAAAATATTTTCAAGTTTTTATAAAATTGAAAGATCGCTTCATCAATATCACATCAGACACATTGCTGTGATCTTGATGGTTTAATGAATGAGCTTAATATGGAACATATACCTTGCGAGTGGCGTATTTTGATAGATTCGTCAATTTACAACCTTAAAGAAGTTTTGCTTCATAATGGAAATAAAAATCTATCTATTCATTTAGCTCATTCAGTGACAATGACACAAACCTAATTTTATTATTATTATTATTCACGTATGGGCCCTGGTGGACCACGCGAAGTACAATTAAAGGCCTTTGTTGTTGTTAGCCTTCCTTTGCGCCCATACTAATTTCATTCTTTCGCTATGAGCTTTTTTCCTTTCGTCAGACCAAGTTGTTCCAGTCTTCCTATATTTTTCTCTCTGGCCAACCTTCCAAACGTCAACCTTGTGTCTGAAATAGCGTCTATCCTGAATTTCACTTTGTGTAATGTTTGCTGGTCTTAGATCCTCTTTAATTGCAGCAATCCATTTAATTATTTCTACTTTAGCTCTACTCCTATTTTCATACAATTCGACTATTTGTCTAGTTAACCTACTCGGATTCATCCGTTTTATGTGTCCGTAAAACTTAAGTCTTCTTTTTCTCATATCGCTATGAATATCTGTGTATTGTTTGATTTCTTGGTTTTCTCGAGTCGGTATGTTGTGCTATTTATTTGTTTGGGGCCTAGGATTTTTCTTATGATTTTTCTTTCCTTCTTTTCAATGTCCTCGATGTCCCTCTTTCTATTCAAAATGAGCGTTTCTGCAGCATATAGACATTCTGGCTTAATAACTGTGTTGTAATGTCTCAGTTTTGTGTTTTTAGATAGGCATTTTTTGTTGTAAATATTTTGTGTAAGTCTTAATGCCGTTTCCATTTTTTGACATGTACCCTTATTGGCCGCTTTTTCCAACCGATTTTCCATGATTATTTCACCCAAATATTTGAATTGAGAGACTCGTCTGATGTTACCATATTTTGTTTTTAGAAATGGTGTTCTTAGTCTATTGCAGGTCATGTATTGTGCTTTTCAAAGGAAATTTGGAGTCCTAAATTTTCTGCTGTTTCTTTTAAAATTTCAATCTGTTTCTGTGCCGTTAATACATCTTGAGCTAAAATTGCTAGATCATCAGCAAATGCCAGGCAATCCATTTTGATGTTGGTTCTCCCCATTTTAATGGGCTGGTCAATATTCAGGGCCGACCTCTTTTCACGCCTCCAAACCAAACCTAATTTTTATAAATTTTACACGTTTTACATGTTTATATTAAATAAATTATTATAAAAATATGTCGTTTTCTTTTTTTTTTTCACAACCGACCCCTTGTAACAAAAAAAACTGTACGAGTTACAGTAATAAGATAATCATTTTCAAATTTAGGACTACAAAATACTGCTATACACCTATTTTCATCAATTTTACCTAAAAAAAAAAATTGAATTTGTTAACCCGTTCAATTCTTCTAGTGGAAGCTTCGGTGTGAAACACTAAACTCGAAGAGATTTACCACTAAACACCAAATCACTTTTAGCAATTGCTTGACGCACATTTCGCTAACCATGTTTGCATCATCAGGAGATGATTTAATCTAATGCGATTAGTTTAGATTAAATCATTTCCTGATAGGAAGTGGTAAATCTCTTCGAGTTTAGTTGTTAACCAGTGCAATTAACTGTATTATTAAATACAGGTAGTACGACTAGACGAACTATGTCTCGTTCGATTACTAGGAGAAAAAATGTATCCGCATCTAAGACGGGTTTCGTTCTTCAAAAACGCATCAGTTAAGCTCGGATGTTTTTCTCTCGAACTAATCGAACCAGACCCAGTCGTCTTTAATTCCAAATGGACAATTTTCGTGAACACTGTACGGTAACGTTGCCTAAGGATCCACGTGCAAGCATATTTTGACTTCTAAATTGCGACAGATGGTCACCCTTGCAAGTTTAAATAAAATAGAAGTAGAATCCAAGAGAACAATGTCCGAGCTTAACTGATGAGTTAGGTTAACTGAGTCCGTGAAGAACGAAGCCGGTCTTAAGAGGTTAATACTTTTTTCTCCTAGTAATCGAACGAGACATAGTTCGTCTACTCATACTACCTGTAGTTTAAGCTTTCCTTATTGTTTTGTTCCATAGATTCGAACTATGCTATAAGATTGTTTTTCTACCTTTATTTATCATTTGATTTAAGGGGGAAATCTCTTAATAATAATAATTTTTCAGAAGTGTATTTAAAGGTGATAAAATAATTGTATCATTTTAAAGTTTTAACATCATTTTATTTGATCTTTGAAGAGTATAACATTTTTGTTATTATTATTTTTTTTATAAAATATGGGCTCAGAATTTTTTTTTTTGGGCCTTTCTGGCGGGATGTCCCCCCAGTAGCAGTGTGCTGCACTCGTCACTCTTTTTCTATTCATTTGAAACACAAAAAAAACATTTCCTTCTGTATCTGATATATGCACGGGAAGGATAAACCTATAAAACTATAAAAAAGCATTAAATTCAAAATTTAGTTAGCTTTAAAACAAAAAATGTTCAAAGTTCGTACTATTTCTTCAACATTTTAATCCCAAATAGTAGTTTATTTACACGAAATCTTTAAAGCTTTAGGTACACCTTTCCAATGTTGATATAGAGAAAAACTTCCCAAAATTTCAGCTAAATCGATCAATAACTTTTTGAGTTACAGAGCGAGCAGTTTTTAAAAACACAGTTTCGAGATAATCGCGTTTCACTACCATAAAACAATTAGTTTTAGTGACTTACCGATGAATCAGCGATCCCAGATGCATATAATAGACCTTCAGCTTCTTCAAAAAGCATTTTTTTTTCAACGTGCTGCTGTTTTCGAGCTGTACGAGGTGCTTTTGTCTCGATAAGACTCCTCCGGTTGTCTCGTTTCTTGCGCCTCATCGTTGGTTTCCTCGAAAACTTTCGCATAAGTGCCAATAATTATACTTGCAGTATAGACACAAATACTCTTACACTATAACTTGTACTTGGCCCGAAAATGTCTCCATGTTTATCAGTAAATTGATTACCTTGAAAATGTCTTTTTGTAGAAATGTCAATATATTATATTTTTGAATTAGAAAAAAAAATCGATTTTTTGAAATTTTTAAAGGCATTTCCCCCCTTAATCATTCCTACCTATTTATTAAATGTTACAACTAAATATTTCGTTATTTTCACATCTCTTAATGTGCTGTATTGCCATATATCATGACTTGTTCCAATTTATTGTTAATTAGTGTCAACTTGATAGTCTTCTTTGAGCTATCTGATCTGGTTACAGACATCCTTATTTTACTATATTTGTATTTATTCTCTATCGATAAGTATGCGCATTTTACAATAAATGTGTTCTTGTCCCAAGCTGTTCAGAATATAGTATTGTTATATCTGGCCCAGTTTGTACATTTATCCAGAACAGTTTGTTATATTTGGTTTCTGAGATTATTATTTCCTAAGCTTTAAGAATATATAGATGTACCTAGTAATGTAGTGTTTTTCGAATTTTAAATACTTTGCATCTACTGAAAATAACTTAATATAACATAACCTCTATTCTACTTAAGTATATTGATATTTAACCCATTAGTAGGCAAAGTTATTTTTTACTCTATATCAACGTTTTTAAAAGATTTTTATGAAGGAGAGGGCTCCTATAATACAACATAATATATGAAATATGTTTTTATTCACTACTTTGTAAGATTTTGGTCGTCCCTGTTAAGGGACTATATATACAACACTATATACAACACTGTATACAAAACAAACAAAAGTTTGCGTTTATTTTAGAAAATTTTTGTTCATTAGGCAAATTTATTACAGAAAAAGAATCTCTGGGAAATTTGTCTCCGTTTTGTTTTTGTTTTTTTACCCAGTGATTCTTTATTTACATAAGAATAGATATTTTTGATATTTTTTTGAGTGGCGAAAAACCCAAAAAAAAAAGACAAAAATATCTGTTACTTTCTTGAATTATCAAATTCATTGTCGTCATAAAAAAAACCGAAAACAGCCACTGGGAGTAATCGAATTTAGGGCTTTAACAGATCGTAAGTCACAGTTTCTGTTTATATTATTGTTTGGCAATTCTTCAGGATCCACTGTCCATTTTGTTCTACCTTCCATGATTCGGAGTACCAAATATTCAGGATCATAATTATTATCGCCTACTGAAGCAATTTCACATGGTTGATTAAAAAGTCCTCAAGGTAAATAATTTACGTTGCTACTATGCTCCTCATCTGATGACTCAGATGACAATGTCGTTTCCATCTTCTGCTGGAGGAGAATGTATATATTTGAATTAGGTATATCAGACTCTTCTTCTAAGCAGTCTATAAGCTTAGCTAGCGTCAACCTAAAAATTATTTGTCAGCATTATTGTCTAGATTTTGTCTAGACGGGCATATCTATTTGTAGATATTGTTAATGATTGTTTAGACGGGCAACGTCCATCCAAGGGGATGCGGCATATTTTGACATGCTTTTGCCGAAATATAATAATGTATGCATTCTCGTTATTTGCTACTAAATTTAGATATTTTATGTTGAACCTTGTATTGAAAAGTTATATCAAAATATTATTAGTTTGGACACTACTTTGCTGAACTTACCCTCCATGTTGAATTGAATACAAACTAGGATCCATATTTCTAAACTGTCATATACAGACTAATAGGTCGACCCGTATCTGCATTATTCCTTCCATTCCCAGAGACACCCAATGTTCCCTCTACTTATATTGCATGACGTACTTTAGGTACGTCCCTTAGGGACGCTGTCGACTAATGGATAAATGCTAATTGTTAAAATTTCAAAAATTATAGGTGAACCTTAGAATTATAGGTAAATAGGTTAATTATAAGAATGGAAGAGTAAAGTGTGGATAAGTTCAATATTCGATATTTGATGCTTTATGGGTTCCGAAAATATAACAATGCCACAAATGGTATTAATGCTATTTAGCCTGATGCCTTACACATGTACGTACAGCGGAACATGTCAAAGTTGGTTCAAAGACATTTTAGAGTGATGATTTCAATTTTTTGGCGGTATAAAATTTGGATGAACGGCTGAGTTTAATAATAATATGTTGTTGGCTGATACTGAAGCTGATCCAAAACAAACCATCTGGAATTAGCCGTAAAGCTTAAAACTCCAAAACCATTTATTCACCCTAAAATAGTATTACTATCCCTATAGTGAAATTTTAGAAGAATTATTCACTATGAAGTTCTGAATCCTAATAGAACCATAACAGCTGAATATTATTGTGTTCAGCTCGATAGACTAAATAACCCACTACAATGTACTTTTGTACAGGTTAATCGGATATTGTTTTCTTCAAAAATTTTTTATTGGAGATGAAAAGTTGATTCTATACAGCACTCCACATAAGCAGAATCAGTGGTTAACACCAGGACAACCACATGTGCCACTTCAAAACCATTTCTTCACCTTAAAAAGTGTTACTATCCGTATGGTGGGATTTTACAATAATTATTCACTATGAGGTTCTGAATTCTAATAGAACCATCAGAGCTGAATATTACTGTGTTCAGATCGATAGACTAAACATGGCTTTGATTCAAAAACTTCCAAGACTGATGAATCGAAAAGTTATCCTTCTGCAGCATGAGAATGCAAGCCCTCATACTACCAGAATCACCCAAGATAAAATCAACGAGAGGCTGGGAAGTACCAGTTCATCCACCGTATTCCCCTAATGTTGCACATTATCATTTTTACAGATATATGGAAGATGTTCGTGGAAGAAAATATATCATACTTCAAAATCATTTTTCAAAAAAGAAATAGAAAATTAATTAGAAAGAGCCAATATTGTCACAAACGATGAAGATTATATTGTAGATTAAACTGTGGTACCTATTAAATAAAATATAATTCGCAATAGTATCAAAAAACTACATTATTTACGGTTACACCTAATATATATATTTGATTCGGCAAAACAATGATCCGTTCCACAGTCGGCTTCTCTTTTTACTCTTACGTTTTGTAATTTGATATTTGATCGCTCTTTGGTTATAACATAATCAATAATTTATTGTTGGCACCGTGGAAATTTGTGAATCCATTAATGCACAAAAAATATATTGCTTATCTTGAGGACATACTGCTGGCAAAAGTCTATTACGCTTTAACTATACTCGTTAATTGCAGCTTCACCGTGATTGCCTTCTATTTTGTTTTTGTTTTGTTTACTTACTCAATCGTTAAAATCTCCAGTTAGAATAACTTCCTGGGAGTCCGATATTTGATTCAATTTATCTTCGAATGTTTGTTCAAATTTGTCTTTAATTGTAAGTGGATCATTGTCATTGGTTGCTCATATCCGTGATATAGTAATATTGCTCCTCATTTATATATTTAGCTTAATTATTCTCTCATTAATGGCTTCCCATTCATTACGTTTATTTCATTTCTCTTATCGAAATAGACACTTCCGCTCTTGTCTTGTCCTTTCGCTATTTTCTGCTTCCATGTATAGGTGTATATATCCTTATATTCGTTGGGTGCCAGCACTTTTTTCTTTGTTTTCTAGATGGATGATAATATCAGTATTTACTATCGATATATCTTGATTTAAGAACTAAATATCGTTCGAGAGCCTCAGCCCGAATTTCGAGAACAAGTGCGCAGACTATTTGAAATTATTAATTACGCTTTAAAGATATAAAGTACTGCTTGCCTGCATTTTTAGATGTCACACAAGCCTTTGATATAGTATGGCCTCCAGACTTATCTAAACACTTAAATCTAAATTTTGTCCACAATACTATAAGGTATTGTTATCATTCTTCACGAGCAGCTACTTTGCATCAAATATAAAGGGGAAATAACTGGCATCTATTCGATAAATTCAGGAGTGTCTCAAGATAGTGTCTTGGGTCCCATAGTTTTTCAAATCTTCACTGCGAACTTACCAACTACATCAAACTCGTTCATAGGCACCTTTGTAGGTGACACCATGATTATGGCAACAAGCAGATTCCCATATATGCATACGAGAAATTTCAATATGTAGAAAACCGGCACCTAAAAATAAACGAGGCGAAATGTCAATAAGTTCACCTTAAGGAAGGAATTATGTCCGAGTGTAAAACTTGTCGAGCAGCAACTCCCAAGACTGACTGTTCAAAATATCTTGGACTAAGCTAAGTCTTGACCAAAGACTAAACTGCAAACAGCACATTTTTACAAAGAAAATTTAACTTAAATAAAAATTTAACCTTAAAATTGTTCAAACTCTTTTGAATAATTGGTAGAAAATCCAAACTATCATGGCTAACTAATTAACCGTACACAAATTGAGTAGAATACTGAGAGTGAATCTAATATATAAATTCTTCAACGATTTCACTCCAAAATTCTGAGAATAGTTACCGATGCTCCTTGGTTCTTAACATATCAAACTTTACACCACGACTTCTTAGATCTCAGCTTCTCTATCAACCTCTTGGATAACAGTCAAAGGACTTATCAAATGACATTGTGATTTTTTAGAAATATTTATAAAAAGTTAGAAAAGCTATAAGCCTTCTTAGAGTTACATGCCCCCTTCATGTCCACTTGTTCAGTTTCATTCAACATTTCCGGCGAGTTCAGTAAACTATTTTTTAAAAACGTTAAAAACATTTTATTTTATAAGTACCTACTGTTAACTGTTCAATTTCAGTTTCATGAATATAATGACATTGTCATGTTAGTCGTTATGAATGCTACTGTGCTTGTGTTGATAAGAGTACCGAAAATAAAGAAAAATACTGAAAATCTGTATGGAAAAAGGAAAGAATAATTACTACAATTTACTAAGGGAAAATATACACTAAAAAAATACCTTACACACTTCATTTACCATTTTTATATTTATAATTTTATTATCTAAAAATCCATTAGGTGTAGGACCGACAGTTTACATTTCAGTATGATGGCATTCCATGAATTTTTACTCTTCAAGAGTTCCTGTCCAGTTCTAATTTTCTAGCCTCATTCCAATGAATTCCTGTTTTTTCTTCCTCTTGTCGAACTTGTTCTTCCCATCTCAGGCTTGAACGTCCAACTTTATTTTTTCCTCAAGTTTTCGCTTTATAGATTTGTTTTGCTAATCTCTCTTCATTCATTCTATGGATGTGTCATAGCCTGCTTAGTTGTCTTTCTTCTATAGCTCTTTCTATTGGTTTCGTTTAAACAGTTCTTCTATTACTGTAGTATTTCTCTCTCTACCCCTTCTTGCAATTCCCTCTATTTTGCATAGGAATCTCACTTCTGCAGCTGTAATTCTACTTTTGTCCCTGTTTGTTAAAGTCCAAGATTCGCTGCCGTATATCATTGATGGTCTCACTACTTTTTATACACCTGTGGTTTTACCTCTTTCGGTATCTCTCTTTTTCCTAGAAATGTTGTTTTTACTTTAAATACTTATATTTTTGACTTTAATTATCCATTATCATCCCATCCCATTATCAGCTCCATTATCATCCCATTGAGTAAAATTTTATGTTTTATTTTTGTGCCTGCAGTTACAATTGTTTTGCTTTTGTCGATATTTATTTGCATGTTTACTTTTCTTAACTCGTTATTATATATCGCTAAGTTATGTTTAAGTTTTTCTGAAGTTTTTCTTCAGAATCTGCCATTAGGACCATATCATCAGCAAACGGTAATTCTTGTGTTGTCACTGTTTTCATTTTTCTAAAACCCATTTTTGTATTCTTGCAATTTAGTTTGATATTTTTGCTTCGTCAATAACTACTCAAAATAACAGTGGGCTCAGTACTCAGCCTTGTCTTCCAAATTCTGTGGATTCATCGATATGTGTTTTTACTTTATTGTTGTTGCTCTTGTATAAGGTTTTGATAATTTCTAATACTCCCTCTTCTACTCCTTTTCTCTTTAAACTTTTCCAGACATCCCTTCTTTTTACTCTATCAAATACATGTTCCAGGTTAATAAAACAAATATGGATTTCGGTTTCTTTTCTTAACAGTTTTTCTCCTAGTTGTCCAATTATATGTAAATATCAGATCTTGTTTTTCTTTCTAAAACCATGGTGTGGTTCCTCTAATATTGCTTGTAATTTTTCTCTCAGCCTATACTCTTATTATTCTGGTAAATTTTTTTCCAGGTAAACTTGTTAGTGTGATCCCTCTCTAGTGTTTACATTCTTTGATATTTCCATTTTTAAACAAAAGCAATATTATACCCATATTCCAATTTGTTGGTTCTTTCTTTTCTATCATGATATTATTTAATAGTGACAAAAGTCTTTCTTTGCTATCTCTTTCATATAATTTAGTATTTCTGTTGTGATTTCGTCTTACCCTGGAGTATAAAAAAATACTTTCAAAATTATATATTTATTTTTTGTCTTAAATATATAATTTAATATAATTAATTAATTTAATAATTATACTACTTTACTTTAAATTAAATGTGTAAATTATTGGAAAAACTTACTGATTATATTAAGAGATTGAGAGTCGGTGTGCTATCTTTGCATGTCTTCGTGCGTTATGATCTTTCCTTGCGTCCTTGCATGCATGTTGTTCAACGCCGCATTCGTATAACCTTTCAATAGATGCATGCGTCTTGACGATCAAAGTTGAACAAGTGTGGACATACTAATGAACGACATACATTTTCATGAATATCAACAACTTGTTAATCTTTTTGAAACATTAAAGCAAAATATGGTGATTCAGCAATAAATATTATTGCCACACTCTAATTTACTTACCGATATATTGTGCATTTTTTTTAAAGTTTACTGTTAAGCTTTAAAAAACTGTATTAAAGTAATTCTTCCAGCGCAACATTCGGCATCAATTATGACAGTTCAAATGACTGCTTCCTTACCCCGAAAAAGAGGAGGGTTGTTGGTTCGAAAAATTGCTCTGCTTGGTAAATATAAATGAATGTTAAAGGTTTATCCCACTGTTTTTATCTTGTTCTAAAAGGGGCCTTTTCTAGATTGTACAGTCAAAAATAATTTGAATATTTTATTCCACATTCCATTTTATTCCATTTTCTCTACCTACATTCGTATTCTATATTTTTCAATTTGGTATAATTGTTCTTAATATTGTTTTACTATCGAGAAAATTTCCAAAATAAATTTTCATTCATAAAGCGTTGCGCGCCACTGTTCTCGTCAACCTTTCACACCCCCATCACGTCTCGGACCCGTCGCGTCCCATCCTTCTCCGCCTTCCACCCTTGGTCCGCACCGATATGTAGGTCGTAGCCTTCAAGGGGGTTCATAGGTCGCATAAAGCTGAATCGGCAGGAACTGCATTTTCCCGAGGGTTCGATGGGGAAACGAAGGGAGCGAAGGACGGAGGGGAGAGTTCATGGCGTAGTGGGGTGGAAGGAGACGCCGTCGCCGATCGATATAGCTCGGCTTGGTCCGCCCGCATCGCCGGGCGAAGGTCGTTTCCGCCAAAGGTAGGTTGAGGTCGAGTGAGTTGATGGTCTCTCATTCCGACAGCGGTTTCCATCTCGATGTTAATTCGTGTGGGTGGAAAGGAGTTTGTTTGGAAAATAGTTTGTTAGACAGGGTGGCTCTAAATGGTTGCTTATAGAAAGACATTATTTTCTTTACATAATATATATTCCTGTGTATTCTACATATATATACACACAAATATATATATATATATATATATATATATATATATATATATATATATATATATATATATATATATAAATTCGATAATTCTGGAGATAGAAAGTGTTGCTAAACAAGTCGACGTCTGCAAACCTGGGGTTTTGAAAAAGACAACCGTGTCTACGATACTGAAAAACAAACAAACATAAAATATTGCAATTCCGCGGAGATTCAAAAGAAAGTAAAGAGATCGCAAACCTGTTCAAAAAAAAAACATCGATGTAGCATTACTTCAATGGTTTACGTATCAAAGAAGCATGAATACTACAATTACGTGGCCCATTTTTCAGGCAAAGGCTGAAGAGCTTTCCAAAACACCCTTTCAGTCGGAAAAACTGTTGCGAGGGCCTTACCGGCTGATAGACGAGTTTTGGTTTTTACTGGGCAGGTTTCGTTTTTCCTTCGGAATTCCTTAGTCGCCTTTTTTGATTCTGGAATGTAATAATGTACCCACGTTTCATCACATGTCACGATACGCTTCAAAAAAATCTTTCTTTCTCGTTGAATGGTCAACAACTTCGGAACCCATTGGGCAAAGATTTTATTGTAGCGAATATTGTAGCGTTTGATGATTGTTTGAGCACTTCTTATGTTTGATAGTCTCCTTCATTTAATGTTTGAACACTCATTAACTTATACGGGTAAAAGCCCAAAACTTTATGCAAAATACGTTTTACTCTGCTTTTACTCATTCCCAATTCAGAAATGTTTCACCTAGCAGAACGAGTAGGACCAGGAGAGTCTCTCTCCATCACCCTGTCCACATTCTGCCTTGTGCGCGCTAATCGAGAAAGACTTAATACCTTAATGAACCTTTCGTTCGATGAACCCAATTAAAAATGATGGTGCAGCTGGGGAGTTTCCCATAACATCCGATATTGAAGTGATACGTGTAGAATATTTGCCTTTTAATCATAGATTCACCACTTTTAATAAACGCATCGTAAGCAGACAAACGGTGCACTCACCTTCTGTAGGGCCCCACTCTTTCCACCAGTCGCGTACTACCCATTCCAAAAACGTTCATTTCCCGTGGACTACCTGCATTTTTGAGATGATGTACCCAAATTTAGTACATCAAAATAGTACCAAAGTTGAGTACGATAAAGGAAAAATGGTCTTGGAAAGTATAAAATCATTTTAATAATTAGGACAAAATACGAATTATTGTAATAGGTCAAGGTAAATAATTTGGAAACCTTTCTATTGAAATTGATTATAATTCTGCAATCACTGATAATGAAGAAAATTTTCCATATAAAAATATGCGAATGCAAAAAAATATAAAAATATTTATTTATGTATTTATTTATTCCTATGCCTGTCTACCTTCTGATCTAAGACTCTTTATTTAAACTGATTGTCTTATATATATTTTGTCCATCCTTTGCTATCCTTTGACATCTGCTTAATAAGAGGTGTTTCGGATAATAATGTCTATTTTGCTACGAAATGGCGTTACTAATACATTTGTTGGTCCATACTAATGAAGTCTGTGGCATTTTGGAGGGTAAATATACGAATGTCGAATTATATACCAGAGAAAGACGTTTTTCGGGGAAGTTTATTAACCTTCTTTCAATTGATAAAAACTGATGAAAGTTATCGATTGTTGATTGAAGCATATGGCGAACATGCTCTAACCCAAAAAACTTTAAATTAAACGCTGTTAAACTGGTGATTTTGATATAAAAGACAAGGAGCGTCCAGGACAACCAAAAAAGTTTGAGGATGCAGATTTGCAAGCAGTATTGGATGAAGACTTGACTCATACGTTGAAATAATTGGCAGAAACATTGAATGTTGCCCAATCCACCATTTCCGAACGTCTACACGTATTGAACAAGGTCCAGAAGGTTCTATATGAATTGCAGGAATGAGACATTAAAAGGCGAAAAACCAGAAAAGAAAAGGTATTTTGCATCGAGTTGTGACAGGTGATGAAAAGTGAGTCTATTTTAACAACCCAAAGCGTAAAAAATCATGAATAGACCCAGGCCAGACTTCAACAAAACAACCAATGCACTATATACACGGAAAGAAGGCATTGTTGTGTATTTGGTGGAACAATAGGAGAGATGTCTATATATTATGTTTATCGGTATTTCTCTCTTGTTTAAAAGTATATTCTTCAAAATATTGACAATTTTTCCTGTTTTCTCCATTTATCTATTTCTTTTTTTATTTTGCCATTACTTTTGCAATTAACATCCCTAAATAGTTAACCTCTTTGGGATAATAATTACCATATTTCATAATTTAATTGTATTTATTGCACATCACATTTTTTGAAACAGCGTCACATTTAAATGTAAAAAGTAATAGATATCAAACAAGTTATCCATATTTTCATTATAATAAAATATATTAATGACGTGAGATTCATTAAAACTTTATTGCACTGCAAATATTAAACTGCAACATAGTGTTTGTTTATTCCAAACACAATATTCTGCTCTACCGTACAACTCTCTGGGTAAATGAAAGTAAACAGAGGAAAGGAAACTGGGGGTTGGCGTCTGATTTGCTATTTTCGGCTCAAACATTTTCTGGAGTCTGTCGTAAATATCCACTCCCAGACTGCGTTTATTATCTGAACAATCTGGGCCCTCTGCGACTGGCTCAGACATAGGCGTAGCACTGTTACTAAATGGGCTGAAAATTTCCTATATTAATACATATCACTATGATCAAAAAGTAGGATGACTTTTTAAATAAAACACAGAAGTTTTATTTATTCATTCATATTTATTTTGTTTTCTTTAAAGTAATCAAGTCTCACTAAACTACACGTTTTGTTTTCAATCTTCCAAAAAGTTTTTATATTCAACTTCTTGTATTTTCTTCAAAGCGACTAACGAACTGCTTCTATGGATTCAAAACGGCATCTTCGAAGTAGTTTATTCAATTCATGGAACAGAAACAATCCTCACGATACCATATCTGATAGATATGATGCTTGAGGAATCGTATTTGTTTGATTTTTAAGTAAAAAATGACGAATAATTATTGCGGTATGCAATGATCCCTCATTTCAAAACTGTTTCAAATATCCATGCAAGTGTTATTTTTATTTTGAAAAAACGATTAAATTTAATATTAGTATGCCATCAAATTTTTTAAAAAGGGTCTCCATGTAAAAATTTTTTTCTGATAGAAATCGCACAGAAAGTCAATGAGTCAAGATGTGTTTATTCCAAGTTATTTTGAGCCTACATTTAAAAATAAAATAAATAATTTCAGGGAAAGCAATAAGTTTTATTCCAAGGATTAAATATTCCAAGGATTAAAATAAATGTTCAAAATGGGCACCTCCTTCTTGCTCACAGCACCACAACAGCCTGTCATAAAACTCTTCTCTCATTCATTCAAATGTTTCGGCAGAAATTAATCTACCTTGTTCCGTAATTATCTATTTCAATACCTCTATGTTATCGGGTTGCTTAACGTACGTATACCTTAAATTTTAAGTACCCTCAGAAAAAGAATTCTAAGGACGTTAGATCTAGAGATAGAGCAGGCCACTCTATTGTACCCCGTCGTCCAATTCATTTAATGAAATAGTGTTCATTCAGATAAACTCTTATCGCACCATGACAATGTGGAAGAGGACCATCCTGTTGAGAAGTCACTTCCAGATCTCAAAATGTATAAGGATTTTCCTCTAGAATCTCAAAAATGAACAGTTCAGTAACATTCTGCAATACACGTTGACTTTTCCCGGAACTTGTCCCGGAAATGTGTTTCCCCCCCCCCCCCCTGTGTTTCCCAGACTTTTCCCGGAAATTGTGTATGCTTCTTACGAAGGAAATGAGGATTCGAATAACTCCAGTAGCTTACATTCTGAATATTAACATTGGCATTCGGATAAAAGGAGGATTCATCGATAAAACAAATTGTTTTTGAATATTCAGGTTCTTGGGCTATTCTTCCAGATATTACTTCACAAAATTCAAGTCTACGATGAGGATCATTTCCTGTGAGCTGGTATGTCGTTTTTAATTTGTAGGGGAGACATTTTTGTTTTTTAAAACTTTGTGTCCCATTTTTGCAGATACTCCACAGAAAACTGTAGTTTGAGATGTAGCTTGTGTAGGATTCACGACTGTTTCAGCAACAATATATATTTGTTAGTTGCCTGAAATTCCTGGGCGACCTGTTCTTTTTGTATTATAAATACTACCCGTTGCCGGAAAGTTTTTTTCTAAAGTACATGCCAGTTTTGTCACGTCCGAGTACGTGACAAAACTAAAGCAAATTTTTAAATGTAAACAGAAAATAAATTCAAATATATAAAAACGGTGAGTTTTTGATCGTCTTGTATCAGAAAAAACTAATATTTATTTTTTATAGGGAGACCCTGTTTAAAAAATCTGATGACATACTAATATTAAATTTAATCGAGTTTTTCAAACATCAAGTGACAGATGTCAAAGTAAAAACAAACAGCTTTGAAATGAAATATTATTAGAGTACTATTGCTATTTAAAAATAATTATCAAAAGGGCGCCACAAGACCATATTGATGCAAAAACCATTGTCTGAATGATTGTGGCGTGTTCATATATTTTTTGTCTTTTTTGGGTTTTTCGCCACGATCTAAAACTCGAAAAAATATAAAAAATATTTGTTCATATGTAAATATAGAATCACTGGGTAAAAAATCAAAAAACCAACTGGAGACAAATTTCTCAGTGATTCTTTTTCTCTAATAAATTTGCCTAACGAACAAAATTTTCAAAATACAAAAAATTTCTAAAATAAATACAAACTTTTGAGCGTTAATTAATAAAATTTTTCTATTTTTTAAAATTTGGTTCGTTTATTATTACGCTGTAATAATTTAATTATTATATTGTAAATAATTATTATGTTGTAAATATAATTATATAATAATTGCAGATATAATAATTTCAGAAGAGATGGGACTCCCAAAGTCCCCCAAAACCAAAATAATCAGCTGGAAAAGCTATAACCATTACATTTTAGGATTCACATAAAATAATAATCATAGATTTTCTCATGAAACGGATTTATGAATAAGGCAAACTGAGTAAAACATTTGCCTTTGTTCAAACAACGTACCAGTTTACAAGTCAATAATAATAGGATATCTTCCACTGTATTTTCCACATTTGTCTTCTAATGACTATGAAGTGAGAGATGCAAAAAGGAACATAAGAAATATATAGAACTGTGGGAAAAGCATTGTAGGAAGAGTATTGAGTTAAAAGGAATATCCTTAATACTACTTATTATCTACCGACGGTTCCAGCTCATCAATTGGAGTTGGTGCAGCATTTTTCTCTGATTTTTTTTCTAACATTAATAACACACTATCTATTTAGTTATATGCAATCTATGAGGCTCTTAAGTTTATTCAAAAATCAAAATCTTACAGCTGCCTTGTCTGCACTGATTCCCTCAGTTCCCTTCAGGTCCTAGAAAATCCTACCTATTCACATCCACTGCACACCAAGATGTGTAATTTTATATTTTCCTGTAAATCCTACTCCATCCTTTTTCTACTGGATCCCGAAGCATCTGGGAATCCTTAGCAATAAAACTGCAGATTGTTTAGCTAAAGGATAACAGTAGAAGAATACTTTCACCAGCATAAAAGCTAAAATTTGCGTTCTATACAACTTGAATTGGATCTTCTGGAGGGTGATAACAGGCTGTAATTGGCCAATACAAATAATTTCTTCTCTTCTAAAACTTCTTCTCTCAAAATCCAAGTAGAGCAAATTAGACAAACTGGGGATTGAATAATATTGTACATTCTGCGATGGTCCTTGTCGGTTTCTCACCTATTAACCTCCTGCATTCCTCTTTCTACTCTTCACTGAAGATACGCGCTTTTTTGAATATAAATGTATAAATGTTGTATAAATAATATAAATATAATAAAATATAATATATAAATAAAATAAAATATAAATAAATAAAATAAATGTTGTATAAATGTATATTCCCTGTTGCTCTCTTGCTATTTATTCTAGTCATTTTCTATTTTTAATCGGTTTTATCATTATTTAATATTACTGTATTAACTCAAATTTTATTAATGCTCTGTGCTCATATTATCACTGTCTAGCTATTTTCATCTTACACAAACATATTGCTAGGGCCACTAATAATGCCCAGAGCGTTGATGTAGTCTAATCACATAAATGAATCAATCAATCATAGTGGAATAAATGAAAAAAAAAACAAGCAAAAAAATTATTGTCAATATTTGGGATTTTTTGCATATATATATATATATATATATATATATATATATATATATATATATATATATATATATATATATATATATATATATATATATATATATATATATGTATGTATATATATATATATATATATATATATATATATATATATATATATATATGTATGTATATATATATATATATATATATATATATATATATATATATATATATGTATGTATGTATATATATATATATATATATATATATATATATATATATATATGTATGTATATATATATATATATATATATATATATATATATATATATATATATATATATATATATCATCATCATCATCATCATCATCATCATCAACCCGCATCGATCCACTGCAGGATGAAGGCCTCTTCAGCATGCTTCCAACCTTCACGGTCCTGGGCTTTCCTCTGCCACTCGGGTCCAATATACTTAACGATGTCATCAATCCATCGTGCTTTCGGTCTTCTTCGCGGACGTTTGCGATCAAGCGGTATCCACTCCAGGATCGCCTTGGTCCATCTGTCGTCCCATCGCCTCGCTATATGGCCTGCCCATCTCCATTTCAATTGTTTTACTCTTCCAATGATGTCACAGACTTTTGTCTGTTCCCTGATCCATGCGCAGGACTCTCTGTCTCGTCTTGTAATGCCAAGCATACATCTTTCCATTTCCCTCTGTGCCACCCGAAGTTTTTGAATTGATTGCGATATGAGTATCCAGGTTTCACTGCCGTATGTCATAACGGGTAGAACGCACTGATCGAATACTTTTCTTTTCAGGCAAAGTGGGAGTCTGCTCTTAAACACTATGTTGAGCCTACCAAATGCCTGCCAGCTACATTTAACACGCCGTTCCACCTCCCGGGCGGTATTCCCCTCCATTGAAATCCTCTGCCCAAGATATATAAAGCTGTCCACAATCTCTAAATCCCTTCCCAAAACTGAAATTCTTCTGTCCTGAGCGAAGTTATTGAACATAACCTGACTCTTTTTCAGGTTTATTTTCAAGCCAAATGGTTCGCCAGCCCTTTGCAGTTCTTGTATGCGTCTTTGCAGCTCCTCTGGGTCTTGTGAAATGAGAATAATATCATCTGCAAATGTAAGATGGTTTAAGTTTGCACCATTGATCTTTACACCATCCTGTTCCCAATCCAGTTTACGGAATACTTCTTCAAGGCCAGCCGAGAAAAGAATAGGCGATATTGCGTCACCCTGCCGTACACCTCGTTCTATATTAATTCCCACTTCAAGATCATCAAGGTGAATTGTGGCTGTAGCTCCATCATATATCGATTCTAATAGGTTTACATAGGCTCTCTCTGTACACCTTGGCTAAGCAGTGCATCCATTATCGTATGCTTTGAGATGGAATCAAATGCTTTTTCGTAGTCGATAAAAGCCAAGCACAGTGGCATGGTGTATTCGTTGTGCCTTTCTATGACCTGCTATACAACCTGGATATGATCCATTGTACTGAATCCACTTCTGAATCCTGCTTGTTCTCTTGGTTGTGCGTCACTCAGTTTTTTTAATATTCTTTTAGAAATTATCTTAGTGAAAACTTTGTACATCACTGATAG